>PKRV01000262.1:1406528-1490606 GCA_003709505.1 Hyphantria cunea
AGCTTGCTAATCCTGTGGGCTACGTCGATGACCCTGGTTCTTTGTCGGATCACCTCGTTTCTAATGCGATCCCTTAGAGAAACGCCGAGCATATACCTCTCCATTGCACGCTGAGCGACTTTAAACTTATGGACCAGTCGAACCGTAAGTGTCCACGTTTCGGCTCCGTAAGTCATTACGGGTAGGACGCACGCATTGAAGACTTTCGTCTTTAGGCACTGTGAGATCGATGATGTATTTATTTGCATCAAATTGATAATTTACTTTACTCGAATTTATTGGCAACCAATGTTTACGTTGAACTGTTTTTTCAAAAATGATTAGCAAACATAGTCTTTATCGTAGACCACAAAAATTGGATTTAAATGAGAAATATCTACAATGGAGCTAATTTCTTTATCCAAAAACTCTCTAAGCTAAAATCAGTAATATTGGATTTGGTACTTGGGAAAAAACAATTTTTAGCTATGTTTATTATTTTTAAAGAGTAGTATATACTATCTATTTATTAACAGCTTGATCATATTTTTCTTTTTATATGATTAGTAGCTACTGCAGCCTTGTAACCACATTAATCAGAGAAAGGAAAGTTGTCTTCGTTTCAGTTACCTCTTTAAGTCAAACTTAATGAAACCTGGCTTAGCACCATTTCAGTGAGTGATATCACAATTATTATTAATATTACTGGTCGAACATTTCAATTAACTTTGCCGATGTAGGAACATAAGCATCACATCATATTAAATATCTTTTTGAACGTTTCATGAAGGTTCACGACCATCTACACTGCTACTACATCACTAAAACACTAAATGAGTTCACTCTGGTTAAGGCTGAAATAATATGCACACATAAATAATGGTTTCGTATATCTATATAATTCAATAACAACTAGCAAGCAATAATTAATATACAAGCAAGCAAACGCGCTAAATTATTTACACATAAACAAGGGTTTTGTGCATCAATATTATGAAATTCCAATAAGCGAGCTACAATTAATTCTGTACATAAACAATACATAGACATTTTAAAATTATAATCATTAATACGAATGGAAAGGAATTTACAAACTAATTATTAAAACTTTACTTTTCCATGAAACAGCAATATCCACTGATTGTACCAGAAATATCGCTATCACAGGCACGTCCATTGAAAATACAAACAAATTAATCTGCAAACCAACACCAGTTTCAAAGCCGATTGATGACGTTAATCCCAATACTAAAGGAGATATACGATCTTCATAAAATAATAAATAGCCATTTTATTGCACGCTGCCAAGGAGTGGCTGTTAAGTCTTTCTAATAGCGGGTAATTTGTTTAACTGCTGACCTGGAGAAGTTAGTGAAAGGCGTGTGATTTAGTGTTGTGAATTGTTTAATTTGAATTTCACCTAGCTTTGAATCAGTGTTCTAAATAATTTAAGTTGCCAAAATAAATATACGAACCACCAGATAAACTGTGAGCGTTCGTAAATAAATAAATTGTCCATGTTGTTGCTATTTATTTAAGTATCTCCGTCTATCACATGGTGCTTCTAGCTACTAGTAGAAAAGGATGAAACTTTTTTAAGGAATAACGGGCAAACGAGCAGACTTATCGGTATTGCCTGATGGTAAGCGATTACTTCCGCCCATGGATACTTGCAACACCCAGAGGTGTCACAAATGCGTTGCCGGTTTTTGGAAAATGGGGAGAGGGACGGGGGAGGGGTTCGGATATGGGTGACACTCAGTGAAACACAGTTCAAGCGCTGTTTCACACCGGTTTTCTGTGAGGCCGTGGTATTTCTTCAGTCGAGCTAGCCCATGCATGCCGATGCGCAGCTCTCCAACGCTAAGCTAGTCGTACTCTGAAGCTACAAATCTCTTGATCTCTTAACAAAACTATTAATTGAACAATTTTTTTTAATTAAGTGATGATGTATAGTTACTTTTTTTCAACTACATTAATATTCAACATGATCAAAAGCAGCAGACTTGCTTAAGTAAAAGCACAGTCGTGTTTTCTTCTGTTAAAGGAATAAATAATACTCTACTTACACCAGTTGATGCTAATTGGGCAGCCCGATAGACAACCTACCGTCTTATTGCTATCAAGTAAGCATTAAGTAATCAACTTCGAAATCGTCCTAATTTTATTTTGTGAGGAAGTATAGTAAAAGTAGTTGGCGAGAAAAATCATTTTCCTGTTGTAAATATGAACTCTTATTCCCAGAATGACACACGTTTCAGAGCCTCTTCAATATTTTTAGGATAGTAATGAATCATAATATTGTTTGTGAATCTGCATACGTCTCTTTATTAAGTGGTAAAAACAACAGAACTTTCCATGACCAGAGTAAAAAACAAAGACCTCTCTTTAAGTGTAACAAAATTAAGGTGAACAAGATTAATAACATTTGAAATATTTCCTTCATAGCATAAATTAAAAAAAGTTCGTATGGGCAACATTTCCAATCGCCAAACTATTTGATTTTGAACAGTTTTACAAACAATGCTATTGGTACTAATTTTATTGGGTAAGTTTTAAACTGCAATACAAAATGAACGAGTGAACTTTTCAGTTCAAAGTGAACAGTTAAGTCTTCCGAATAGCTCACGTGTAATTCGTTTAGTTGTTGACCGCTGCTCCGGCATGTTGCGAAATTTATTGTTCCTGGAATACGCTTGATTGAGAAACTAAGGTGAAAACTTGTTGAGATTCCTATTTTCACGGAAAGGGTCGTAAGCGTTTGTTACTTTCTATTAATTTCAATAAGTTAATTTTGAGATACTAGTGGTTTATTTTATGTGGTGTGGATTATTTTACCTAATATTTTTTTTATTGTTAGTACGCTGTTGGATTCTTGTAGCAAAGAACCAGCTGTAGAAGCAAATGTTACATAGGTAGATAATATAAAAAAAGATAATTGACCTTTTTGTGTTATTTTCATGCTGTCTTATTTATTAAAGCTATTTAACGTGTTAATATTGTAAGCTTAGAAGTAAAATGTAGCTGTTCATAATTAAAACGAAAATAATTGGAATTATTCTTTATATCATCTTTTTTTATGGAATAGCGGGCAAACAAGCAGACGTATCGCCTGATGGTAAGCGATTACCGCTGACCATGGACATTTGCAACCCCAGAGGCGTCACAAGTGCGTTGCTGGCCTTTGGAGGAGGGGGAGGAAGCTAGGGATGGGGGAAGGGATTGGGGTATGGCCTCCGGTATCCTCACTCACTCAGTAAAACACAGGGTAAGCGTTTTGTGTTTTATTTTCATATCAATGTAATTATTGTGCCACTAAAATTTCATCACTGAGGTAGACGAAATGCCATGGTCGGCTTTTACAAGTTATTTATGTACCTTCGAGTATGTATCTAATGATTTGGGCAAGGCATTAACAGAATTAGTAAGGTAGTAGAGCCACGCTGATCTCAGCACGAACGAGCCGGCTCGACCGGGGCGGTACTACCCTCGCACAGAAGACCAACCTAAAATGACAGCTTAGATGCCGTCGTATTTCGTTGGTGAGTGACGGTTATCGGGGTAAGTGTGTGAGCAGTGGAATGCTCGCAGAGTCTTGTTGAGGGTGACGAAGTTCGAACCGTCGGCCAGGCAGACCTGTAGAAACGGTTTTGCCGCTGGCCGCCCGCGGCATGGAGAGGGGCCCAACCGCGGTTAACCACCCTGGGAGGCTGCCCCATCAGGTCGCGCATAATCTGCGGAGTGGCTCGTCATACCGATTGGTGACTGGACGGTGGGGCCAGGCGACCACTTCCGGGAGGGTACGGGGGCCCTTCCGTCCGAGGGTTCGGTCACCGTCATACCTCACCGTTGTATGGCGATGCAGCATTACGAGTCTCAGTTTTACACTGCCACGATGACTGTCATGCCTTTTACGTTCCCACTCCCCTCCCCATCTTACTAAATCATGGCAGCAAGGAAAAGCACAAACGTTCAACAGCGGCACTCCATTCTCCCACCAACTCGCTTTTTGAGGTGGAGTTCACAAACATCCGTGGATTTCATGCAAACCTCAACGCCGTCCACCAACATCTTGAGACGGCACGGCCGGCCATGCTATTCCTAACGGAGACACAAATACGCCGCCCTGCCAACACGACTTATCTCCACTACCCCGGCTACGTGCTCGAAGAGTGCTTCCTCGCGAAGGCTGGAGTGTGTCTTTTCGTTAGGGCGGATGTTTGTTGTCGCCGATTACGCTGCCTTGAGGACCCANGTCACCGTCATACCTCACCGTTGTATGGCGATGCAGCATTACGAGTCTCAGTTTTACACTGCCACGATGACTGTCATGCCTTTTACGTTCCCACTCCCCTCCCCATCTTACTAAATCATGGCAGCAAGGAAAAGCACAAACGTTCAACAGCGGCACTCCATTCTCCCACCAACTCGCTTTTTGAGGTGGAGTTCACAAACATCCGTGGATTTCATGCAAACCTCAACGCCGTCCACCAACATCTTGAGACGGCACGGCCGGCCATGCTATTCCTAACGGAGACACAAATACGCCGCCCTGCCAACACGACTTATCTCCACTACCCCGGCTACGTGCTCGAAGAGTGCTTCCTCGCGAAGGCTGGAGTGTGTCTTTTCGTTAGGGCGGATGTTTGTTGTCGCCGATTACGCTGCCTTGAGGACCCACCCTTCTCCATCCTTTGGCACCATGTAGATACTGGCTCTATGAGCCGAATCTACGTATGCCTATACCGATCCCACTCTGGAGACACCGAAACAACTCGACTCTTCGAGCATCTAAGTCAGGCGGCGGACAAAGCGCAGGAGCAGTTTCCGACCGCTGAACTGGTGTTTCTGGGAGACTTTAACGCTCACCATGAGTCATGGTTGGGATCTATAATTGGGATATTCCGTACAGTGAGGTCGCTAGCACTATGACCCGGCCTTGGTTCGGTCGTGAATGTACCCATGCTGTTGCGCGAAAGCAATCGGCCTATCGCGCTTGGACGACGCAGCTACACCGATTTTGATCGACTTAAAGCAGCGTTTAACAAAGCCACCAGGGAATGCAAGAAGGCTTACATCAGAGCGGATGCCCATCGCATTGCGAGGCTTGGTCAAGAACTCATCGCATACTCTACGGGTAACCGAAAATTCTGGCGATTGGCTAAAGCCATGCAGTCCAACTTCTGTAATCCCTTGCTACCACCGCTGAAATATCCTGACGAAACACTTGCCCACCAGCCGCAGGAGAAAGCGAAACTGCTTGTTAATCTCTTCGGAGCTAACTCACGAATCGATGACCGCGGCATACCCCCACCTACCATCCCATCCTGCGACACTACTATGCAGGATATTCGCCTCCGGATGAGTGATGTCCGTGCGGAGCTTATGTCACTCGATGTCCGGAAAGCCAGTGGACCCGACGGTATCCCAGCGGTGGTTCTTCAGAACTGTGCACCAGAGTTGTCCCCGGTATTGACGCGCCCGTATTCCTCGGGAGCTGTTCCGGAGGCTTGGAGAGTCGAATATTCAACCCATCCCTAAAAAAGGCTATCGCTCTGAACCTGAACCGTCCGATAGCCGTAACCTCCGTCATCTGTAAGGTATTTGAAAGGATAATCAACAAACAACTGGTTCATTACCTGGAAGACCACTCCCTATTAAATAATCGTCAATATGGTTTCAGGCCGAACCGGTCCACGGGTGATCTTTTAGCGAACGTCACACACCTTTGGGGTGAGGCTATTGACAGGCATGGGGAATCCTTGGCCATCAGCCTCGACATGGCCAAGGCTTTTGATAAGGTTTGGCACCGTTCACTTCTCTCCAAGCTACCGACTTTCGGTTTGCCCCCCAAACTCTGTAATTGGACTGCCGCATCAGAGTCCTTTGCGACGGTGCGGCCTCCGAGTATCAGAGGATTAACGCTGGAGTTTTTTTTTTTTGTACGTGGTGGAATGCCTTTACGCACTTCGCTCCCCTCCCCCGCGGGGACAGGGGGTTCACTTTGTGTGGGACTCCTGACTGACTCGCCAGACTACCCACTAAACCACCATGGTATGCCACTCTGCGCCTGAGACGGGAGAGATCCGGGAACCGCTTTCTTACGCCATCCGGACCCCTCCCAGCGCCTGCCTGCACTGAAGCGGGCACCGTCTTGTGATGTTAAACTCTTAAGGTGGGCGACGTACGGTACACGCGTAACGTCGAACTGGGGGGCGGCCCGAACGCCGGAGTACNTTACGCACTTCGCTCCCCTCCCCCGCGGGGACAGGGGGTTCACTTTGTGTGGGACTCCTGACTGACTCGCCAGACTACCCACTAAACCACCATGGTATGCCACTCTGCGCCTGAGACGGGAGAGATCCGGGAACCGCTTTCTTACGCCATCCGGACCCCTCCCAGCGCCTGCCTGCACTGAAGCGGGCACCGTCTTGTGATGTTAAACTCTTAAGGTGGGCGACGTACGGTACACGCGTAACGTCGAACTGGGGGGCGGCCCGAACGCCGGAGTACCTCAAGGCTCCGTCCTGTGGCCTACACTGTTCCTTCTGCATATCAATGACATGTTAGCCCTTGGCAACATTCATTGTTATGCAGACGACAGCACAGTTCATGGACAATATTTTGGACAACCCTCTGACAAACCAGCAGATGTTGAAGGAAGACGACAAGAACTTGTCGCTCAACTTGACCATGTTCTGGGCCGCATTTTTCAATGGGGCTATAAGAATCTGGTCGAGTTCAACGCCAAGAAAACACAGGTGTGCGCGTTCTCAGCCAAAATGTCTCCATTCCTTCCCCTTCCCACTTTTCAGTGCACTCAAATGCCATTACAAAATAGGCTCGCTATCCTGGGCATGGATATCTGCCGAGACCTCAACCCACGCTAATACGTGGAGAGTATCACTAAAGCGGCCTCACGGAAACTAGTTGTGTTAAACAGGGTGAGACGGTTTTTCTCGCCCGGGCATCTGTGTCTCCTTTACAAGACCCAGGTGCACTCGTACGTGGAGTACTGTTCTCACCTTGGCGAAGGTGCCGCACAGTACCTGTTTGACGCTCTTGACCGGTTGCAGCAGCGAGCAATCCGTATTATTGATAGTCCCGAAGCCACCGAGACCCTTGAGCCTCTACAGTTGCGTAGAGATATCGCCTCCTTGGCAGTCCTCTATCGCCTTTACCATGGTGAGTGTTCTGAAGAGCTCTTCCAATTGATCCCCCGGTCTCCCTTCCTCTACAGAACAACACGTGCCGGCCTTAGAAGTCACCGCTTTAAAGTGGAAGACATACATTCTCGTACTCATCGCTTCGGTAATTCCTTCCTGTGCCGAGCGGTCAAAACCTGGAACTCACTACCAGCGCATGTGTTTCCTTCCCACTATGATCCCGGGTCCTTTAAGCGGGGCGTGGAAAAGCATCTCACTAGGCCGCCATAGTGTGGGTCACCATGCTGCATTGTTCTTTTTCGCATTGAGGATGGTGACCACCACTCTTGGATTCTGCTCATGCTTTCTATCAGGCAGGGTAGAGTCATTTTGGCAGCTTAAATATATATATAAAAAAAAAGAATAAGTTCACTGGTATAGAGTAAGAATCTATTTAAATAAATATCTACCAGTGCACAAGAGTTAACCAGCCAAAAGTATTTGTGAATAACGAAATTAATGAAAACAAATTTTGATCTTTGCAATATCATACTGAATACACAAGCTCATTAAACCCAAATAATTCACTAACAGAAGAGGAAACTTGACTCCCGGTCGGTGTCGCACGCTCGCTTCACTCGCTCACCTTCGCGCTCTATGATCAATCTTCTCACTTCAACCAAATAGTTCAATAATAGATGGTGTGGCAGTCAAAACACAATTTTTAGAGGCCTTTATGGCCGGCTAATAGGTATAATATATAAAGGGTTATTTTCCTTGGGACATGTTATCATCATGGTTTCCAAAAAAGTATTTGATATCTTAAAAGTAAGGTGTTTGATACTATTACCTGCGTTATAGCACAGAACACCATACTTTCCGTACCATTACGTGTGTAATGAGACTCAACATATTCTTTTTAAGTAGAAGACCTACTCTCTTTCTATAAGAAGTTTTAATTGAAAGTAGTGATAGTCCTTGTAAGTATAAAATAATACAAAAAGTCTATCTAATAAATCACTGTTTTTTTTAAATTAAGCGTAATTTATTACTTTAATAATTGGTTACTTCCTTATGGAGTGGATGGTAAAGCATTTAGGATATAATTTATTTTTTAATGTAAATTTAGTTTTTTTTTTATGGTATAAGAGGCAAACGAGTAGACGTATCGCCTGATGGTAAGCGATTACCGCCGCCCATGGACACCCGCAACACCAGAGGCGTCACAAGTGCGTTGCCGGCCTTTTAAGAAGGAGTACGCTCTTTTCTTGAAGTTTGATTAGATCGATGTCTGTTGCAAAATAGATAAGCAAATCTGAACAATATTTGACTCAGGCTAGTAATTACAACATGCAATCACTTTGTAACTGGCACACCCATGTGTCAAAGTCTCAAAAGATGAGCTTACCATTTAGCAACTACATATTCATAATCGTCCTACATATTTTATTCTAATACAGACCAAAGGTTTCAAGCTCATGCATCTCATAACATAATCATAAAACTAAAATACAGCCCTTCACGATAATAAATTACAGCCAGAAACACATTTACCATCGTAAAAAAACCTACAAACATTACTGCCATTAAATCATTGGTAATTCTATTTCTACCTTCCCTGAATTCTGGAGAATTATATTTCTGTTCCAATTTGTATTTGTGCCCATGTCACGATAATACACTTACACGAAACTGGTACAAAAGACGGTCTTAATTAATGAAGCTTAATAATAGGTATCAGATTCAATACGTCATAATAAATGAACAGTGATTGTATGGAAGTCTAATTAGGCTAAGTATACTCGTGACATTTAGCCTTTTGAAATGTAACTCAGTTTCTTAGTGGCTTTCTGATTTCAAACAGATTTTTAAAACATAATATCAAAACAAAAATTACAAATTTTTGAGAGTTTACTGTATGCTATATTGCGGTATTATACAGTAAAATCGACAGAGTTAAATTTTGGAGAATTTTATTGTATGTAATTAAGAACTTCTGAGATACGACAATTTTTTTGACTCCACTTATAAATCCAAGAAAAACGAAACTTAGTACACATTTTTAACAGCGCCAGAAAGAATCATATTGGGAAGAACTTCTATTGCGTGATACACGACTAGTGGTTACCGCCTATTTCAGATTATTTTCCACAGATCCTTCTAAGTAAGTTTACCACTTTTTGTTAAAGTAAACGTAATGTGCGACGCAAATTAGATTTTAATGTTTTCGTTGTAAAAAAAAAGTTAAATGACTGTATCGTTAAGTATACAAAAATACATTTTTCTATGTTGATCGCCTGATGGTAAGTAATTACCGCCGCCATAAGCACCCGCCACGCTATTTAATGTAGACAATGCTAAATTCTAAAATATTGTACTAAAGCATTTGCCTAAAGTACGAAATAAAGTTTTATTAACAGATGTCCTAGAAACAGACAGAAAACGACAAACCAAGTCCAGAATACTTGATTGCAGTAATAAATTCGTTAAGCTCTTCAACTCTCACGCCAGCTTTATTACGTCATTTCTATATACAAGCTCATTGTCTTAAATGGATGATTTAACTAAATAAATCTTAGTTCTCCGTTCTCTGCAGTAAACATCAGAGGTATTGGTATCGGAAGTCACGTAAATCCTTTAGTTCGTGCGTTAGGAAAACGGCAATTGATTTCCACACGAAAGGATTATTTGTTCCGTAGTGGTGTATATGATTTGTTTATGGAAATACTAGTAGCCACTATCAGGAAATATTTCTCTTGTGTGGTTGAGTTCACCCGAGTTGACAGCTGAGCGAGGTATATTAAAGTAATTTATTTCCAGGGATTTTTTTATTTTGATGTAATGGAATTTCTTAAGCACATTCATTGAAGCAAAAGGTAGTAGAAAAATTGATCAGTAGGTAAAACTAAAAAAGTTTTATCGATTTTGTCTAAAGTCTCAGATTGAAAATCTGGTGTCCTCACTCCCTCGGTGAAACACAGCACAAGCTCTGCTTTACATTGGTATTCTGCGAGGCAATGGTATACTCCTCCTTATAACCATCTGATCGAGTCGGTCCATTCATACCAAAACGAAGCGAAGAAGAAATTTTTTTCAACGCATTATTAGTAACTTATTCTAGAGACTTTAATATTATTACTATTATTACTATTTCAATATCAAAGGTGATCTTTCTTGTAAAATAATAAAAATAATAATGTAATAAAATTGATAAGTATTCGGAGAATTGAACCTTTAAAAAAATATGAATATTGAATTGTAGCATAATGTATATATATATATATATATTNTTGATCTACGAATAGTGCAGTAAGTAATTTAACATTTATTTGTAAATTTTGATACATTTAAATTGTTTAATTAGATTAAATGATTTAAATGTATCAAAATTTACATTTATTATTAATTTAGTTATAAACAATATTTTAATAATTTATTTCTATATTTTTTGTAAGCAATTTGGGTCAAACTAGCAGACGTATCGACTGATGGTAAGCACCCATAGACACCCGCAACATCAGAGGCGTCACAAGTTCATTACCGGCCTTTGGAGATGGGGAGGTAGAAGAGGAGAGGAAGGGGTTGGTATATAGGCCATCGGGATCCTCACTCACTCAGTGAAACACAGCGCATGCGCTGTTTGACACCGACTTTTGTGAGGCCGTGGTATTACTATGAGAGGCTTAATTTGTATTGTAGGTATAATTATTTAGATTCATTATATACTGTTATTTAACTTTTCGTACATTACCTGCCTACAAAATAAACGTGTGTGACGACACATCATCAGTGCCACGTCTTTTGTCAATTGACAATATTTGACATTTTCAAACGTTAACAGCCTAAAAATATATTTGTTTTTTATTTTCATCATTTTTCAACTGCATTTTGTATCGTGAACAGTATTTATATAAATAAACTTTATTGTTTTATATAAGATAATACATATTCAGTTATAATTAAGTTATATTTGTATATAATTGCATTTGTTTAAGTGCAAACACAAATGCAAAAATCTCTACATAGAACTTTCAAGCTTTATTACGTTACGTCTTTATGCATCACAAATGATAGTAAGCTGCTTTTAAAATTGGCTATTCAATAAAATTTGAAAGTCATGTCATTGAGTGAAAGCTAAATTTAAGACATTATCAAATAAGAAAATGAATACTTAATAATATGGTTGGTTAGTCAAACAAAATTATGTCTAGATCAATAAATGTCTTTTTATTTAATAAAAATATAAAGTACAAAAGCGTATTGTCTAGGGTTGATGATATAGTATTCATTGCTTTAATTCTGAATCAATTTTTTCTCAACTTGCAGTTCAAAATATTTTCAATAACTATTAAGTTATAATAGATAATACCGAGGGAGAGTCACGCTTTGGTATAAATGGGCCGGGTCAACTGGAGTGATAGCACAGCCTCACAGAAAACCAGTGTGAGATAGCGCAAGCGCTGTATTTCACTGAGGGAGTGAGGATACCAGAGGTCCATACCATAACCCCAACTCCCTCTCCACAGTCCCTTCCCGATCCCCGAAGGCCGGCAACACACTTGTGTGAATCTAGTGTTTATTTATTTAATTAAATAAGGATTTTCAACAAAGGGAATTTAGAAGGTTACCAAAACGAAAAAGGTGAAATATATCACGAGCATCATCATCATCAGCCCATCGCAGTACGTTGCGTTGGACATAGGCCTCTCCAATTTTACGCCACTTAGTTCAATTTATGGTTTCGCGCATCCAGCTCCTGCCAGCCGTCTTGCGCAAACCACCGCTCCACCTGGGCCGTCCTACTCTACGTACTCTACTGCCGAGACGCGGTCTCCACTCAAGAACTCGTTCACTCCAACGGTTATCGGTTCTGCGGTAAATGTGGCCAGCCCACTGGTCTTCTGTATAGGTGAAGACTTAACTCCTCCAAAACGGCTGAACCGACTTAATGAAAATTTTTGTGTCTATTCTTGAGAATTCGAGAATGGTTTAGAACTACAAAAAAAAGGATCGGTCCGAAGGATTTTATTTATATCACATAGCGAGTCTCATCTAGTGTTATTATAACATTTTAAAGGAGTACGTATAGGCATACTTAATATACACTATCACAATATTTTTAACTTTAAAGAATAAGTCTAGACTTTAATCTGGTACTTTAAATAGTAATTATACCAGGCAAAATTAAAAAAAAGTTAAAGTGATAATAGAGAAATAATAAGGTGCGAGGTGATTTGGCAGCATTTTGAGATTATAAGAGCATTCTGCTACTTTAAAATTATATCTACTGTATCCTAAAAATATATCGTTTAAAAAACACGACGTGTGTTTATTTTTTTAAGTAGTTTATATTTGTAACGAGTTCGTTCCATATTTGCATGGACCGGATATTTCTGCAGCGACAACAAAATTTTTCACCAACGAACTACTGCACAAATACAATGCTCGAATTTATTTGTTAGCTCTTGACAATGTTCTGATATTCGCTGCAATTCGTTATTCCATGGATTTGGTTACAAATCCATTCACAAATCCATTGGTCACAGCGTAAGCTTCGTTGTATATTTAAAATTTATCATTTTTTTCTTATTTGTATTCAGCTTTTTTATGTGTGATCATGTCAAAGTGTTTATATTCTGCCGCCTATTGCGCATCCAGACGATGTAACAATACAACATGATAACTCACGCCCTGTAGGTCTGATAAAGTTTCTGCATCATTGGGCTTCCGTTCTCGCACTCGCAGACGAAACACTACAACATGAATGCTGCCATTTTAGCTTGGGGCTCTGTGCGAAAGTTGTCCCGCCCTGGTAAAGCTGGCCCGTTCTTTCTGAAATCATGTGGCTCTACTAGCTTTAAAACAAATATAATATGATTAGTTCTTATATGGTGTATAACTAATAGCTTTCGAAAGTGCCAGTAGTAGGAGAAGAATAGTGAGGCTGTCATTTTTTAAATCTAATATTGATCTACTCTTGAAATGTTTGTTAGAATTTATTTCAATTTTTTTCTAATCCATTTTTTGAATGGTTAATATTATGAATACTATGAATACGTCATCTGTGGAAAAAAATGGGTATAATTTGAGTTACAATTAAATACAATTTGTTACTGTTTGTTATTCTAAATAAAAAAAAACATGATTGTACCTCATTTATCTCACTTACTTTTCTGTCTTACGATTTATCGTTACTCGGTTACAAGACACTACGATTAATGCAAAGTAATTCATAACAATGAAAAAAACGAATACGTAATGTAGCTATCTATCTAGTTTAGGGACACAGATTGATCTAAGTGATGTACTCGTGGAATCGCAAAAATATATACCTGGAAAGTTAAGAAATATTATTTGTTGAGTATTTTTTATTGTATTCTGTATAGATGAATCAATAAACTAGGTAAGATGAAATAGAGAACGGTTATGATTCCAGTAGCGTTAAACTTTAAATAGATATAGACATGCTGTTCTTTCTAAGTGGGTGTCATGTCCCTCTATACCAAAGGGAGGATCCTCTGACTGGGCGAGGTGATCACGCCTGCCGGGCCACTGCCCAACGGCGATATTGGGGTGTTTGTTTTATTGCGCGATGCAGGATTGGTTTTTTCTTCGTGTAGTACATTACTCCGCAGTTCAGTATATCTGCGATAGATGTAGCTGTAGTATATTTATGTGGCTTTGTATGTGGATGTTTCTACACTATCATGGTAGATGTTATTTACGAAGTTTATATATCTCAACATTCCTACAGGTATTTAGCATCAAAATGTAATATATAGATTTACGCAGATTGATCTGAGTGATGTACTCATAGAATCGCAATAATATATACCTGGAATGTTAAGAAATATTATTTGCTGAGTAATTTTTATTGTATTCTGTATAGATAACTCAATAAACTAGGTAAGATAAAATAGATGCTCATGATTCCAATAGTATTAAACTTAGAACAGATATAGATATGCTGTTGTTTTTAAGAACTGAGAAAATACTATTGTGGAGGAATAGGTGTCATGTCCCTCTATAACTAAAGGGGGGATCCTCCGACCAGGCGAGGTGATCACGCCTAGCGGGCCACTGCCCAACGGCGATGTTGGGATGTTTGTTTTATTTCGCAATGCAGGATTGTTTTTTTCTTCCTGTAGTACATTACTCCGCAGTTCAGTATATCTGCGGTAGATATCACTGTAATATATTTCTGTAGTGCTGTATGTGGAAGTTGCCACTATAAACTTCGTAAATAATATCCACATTATCATGTGGATATTATTTACGAAGTTTATATATCTCAACATTCCTACAGGTATTTTGCATCAAAATCCAATATAAGATTTACTTACAGAGAGATAACTTCACATATATTAAAATAGACAATTTAACGGCTATCGAATGAAAATTTTAGTTATGTAATATAAAACGAAATCATGCGAGAAGGTTACATTCGCTCACCAGCTGCGTTTGTTGTTTGAAAATGATTCACGGTAAAGCGTAGCATTTAACACATTACCGGGTAACTAAACGGTACCACAAATTGCCCCATTTACTAAACTATAGGAAATTATAACATTAGATAAATATAAAGTACGCTTAACTCGACTTATTAGGCAGTGGTAAATGTTTTGTATGCGTTTTAGAACACGTTCTGGTCTTTAGGTAGATCTAGGATTTCAGTCGGATTTCTTTACGCGATTGTAATTAATTTCTTGGCAAACCAACACACGAACAATCTCTTAAACAGAAAACTTGGTACACAGATTGCACCGTATTTTTATTGTTTTTCAATATCATAGTACAGATAATTGCCATTGTCAACAATTCCTACAGGTTTCTTTGAAAGTGGTATGAAATCTTGATTCTATCCGCAATGCTTACCAATAATCTCTTAATATCTGACATACTTGATTATGGGTCAACTTATCTGCATTATGGATATACATATCATAATTACAAATAATAATACTTTGTTGTTTTTTCATAAAACAAAAAAAATTGAATATCATGTTTTCGCTTTCACTGGCACCCCATCCAATATAATATGAACGAAATTGCGTTGAGAGTTGAAATGGAGAGAAATTGAGACAGATTTCAAGAAGTAAAATCATTTAAGGCGAGCGTCGAGAACGGAAATCCGTCATACAGTGGAGAACTCACAAAAGTATATAATTAGATTTTTAGGGGTCGACGATAGAACATTTTTTTCGCTCCTTTACAAATGTGCGAGCTTGTTTTCACTTGGAAATTATGTATGCTTATTGTGTTTCTACTTGAGATAGAAAGCCGTTCGGAGTTTCTCTTTTGTATTGAAGCAATATAGCTTAAACGAAATTACTTGTTTGTTGTTTCACTTGTTTACGAGTTTATTTATTATTTTTGCTGTTTGTTAGAATCAAATATATATTATTTCTAATGATAAAAGTATAAGAAATTTGTTAACTTCAAAAAATATATTTGAAAATATTTTACGTATTTTATAGCGCTTTGTAGCATGGATATCATTCATCACTATGCTATCAGAAACCATGAATTACTATAGACTGAATTATTATTAATATTTGGTCATCATCATCAAAGACCTTCAAATCATGAATCAAAATAACTATTCAAACTAATTAATTGATATTTTTTTAAATTAAGATAATTGTAGTTTTACATATTTGGGGTGTGTGGGGGCGAACCACAATCTTTCGCCCCCAGCCAACCTCACCTGCACGCGGTGCACCCTGCTAGATAACAAACGAGGCTCTGGCGACCGACCGATGGCGGTATATCCATCCTAAAAGGCGTAACTAAATACAATAGGCCGGTGATGGGCAGCAGCGTCACCGGTGCAACAAGTTACGCCCTGCGATCACCAACCCGCCTGCCCAGCGTGGTGATTATGGGCTGACCCCCTCCATGAGTAAGCAACAGAAGCCACGGCCCCCAGTTCCCGGTAGTCCCGCTATTCCTGGTCATGGTGGCGACCACGGTTACGGCGGGACAGGGGGTGCTAAGAATCACCGGGTTACGGGAGGCCACCACAAAAGACTGACCCTGGCAACGTACAACGGCCGCACGTTACGGCTAGACTCGCATCTGGTACAACTTGAGGAGGAACTTGGGAAGATTAGGTGGCATATCTTAGGGTTATGTGAAGTCCGAAGAGAGGGGGAGGATACCATAATCCTGGACTCAGGTCACCTGATGTACTTCCGCGAGGGAGACCAACGATCCCAAGGTGGCGTGGGGTTTCTGGTAAACAAGTCGCTTTCTGGCAACGTTGTGGAAATTTCCAGTGTGTCGAACAGGGTAGCGTACCTCATTGTCAAGCTTACCGAGAGGTATAGCCTCAAGGTAATACAAGTGTACGCACCGACCTCGGCTCACTCAGACGATGAGGTGGAGGATATGTTCGATGACATATCGAGGGCCCTCCACTCCACTACTAAAACCCACTACAACGTTGTTATGGGTGACTTCAACGCCAAAGTGGGAGTACAAACTTGCGGCGAATCGGTAATAGGATCCCATGGATTTGGAAACAGGAATCATAGGGGGCAAATGCTCATCAACTTTCTCGAGCGGGAGGGGCTGTTTTTGATGAACTCATTTTTCGAGAAGCGGCCCCAAAGAAAGTGGACGTGGAAAAGCCCGGACGCTATGACAAAAAATGAGATCGATTTCATCATAACGGACAGGAGGCACATATTCAGAGACGTCTCAGTGCTCAATAGGTTTAACACCGGTAGCGATCACCGACTAGTCCGAGGTTCTCTGAATATCAACTTCAAGGCTGAACGTGTCCGCATGATGAAGTCCAGGCTCCGACCAACTCTGCTCCAAGTCGAGATGGGATCTGAAAAATTCCAGTCAAATCTGGAAAACCGATTTGTTGCCATGGAAACCACAAGAGACGTAAACCAGAACCTTGAAAATGTGGTTCGAATCCTCAGGAGTGAAGGTACGAGATTTTGTCAAATGCAGCGTACAGACACGAAGTCGAAGCTTTCAGAAAGGACACTAGGGTTAATGAAGGAAAGACGTGAGAACCCGCCAGTCACTTCATCGGCAAAACGGACTCTAAACCGAGAGATTAGTAAGCGTGTACGACACGACCTCCGATGCTCCAACACTCTTTTGATTGAAAGAGCAATCGAGCAGAATCGGGGGTCAAAAGTGTTTGTGAAATCTCTTGGAAGAAGCCATTTGACGAAGCTGACCACAGTAAGCGGAGAAGTCGTTGCTTCCAAGCTGGCTGTCCTTTCGGAAGTAGAAAGCTTCTATGGCGATTTGTACGCTTCGCATGCATCTCGACCTGATCCCGAAAATGAGGACCCTCGAGCCAAATTAACACGCCACTTCACCGAAGATCTGCCAGAAGTCAGCATTGACGAAATCGAGATGGCTCTTAGACAGCTGAAAAATGGAAAAGCCCCTGGAGAGGATGGCGTTACTACAGAGCTGTTAAAGGCTGGAGGTAAACCCGTATTAAAGGCGCTCCAAAAGCTTTTCAACGCTGTCCTGTTCGAAGGGAGGACTCCAGAGGCGTGGAGTAGGAGTGTGGTCGTCCTGTTCTTCAAAAAGGGAAATAAAACCATGTTGAGGAACTATCGGCCCATTTCCCTCTTGAGCCACGTCTATAAGCTGTTTTCAAGAGTCATCACGAACCGTCTTGCGCGAAGACTCGACGAATACCAGCCACCGGAGCAGGCTGGGTTTCGGAGCGGATATGGCACCATAGACCACATCCACACAGTGCGGCAGATAATACAGAAGACCGAAGAGTATAATCAGCCCCTGTGTCTAGCATTTGTGGACTATGAAAAGGCCTTTGACTCGATTGAGATCTGGTCTGTTCTGGAGTCCCTGCAGCGTTGCCAAGTAGATTGGCGGTACGTCCGAGTGTTGAGATGTCTCTACAAAGCCGCTACTATGTCCGTCCAAGTACAGGATCAGCATACAAGACCCATACCATTGCATCGAGGAGTGAGGCAAGGGGACGTTATATCCCCGAAATTATTCACTAATGCAATGGAGGACCTGTTTAAGACGCTGCACTGGAAAAGGCGCGGTATCAACATCAATGGCGAATACATCTCTCACTTGCGATTTGCAGATGACATCGTCATCATGGCAGAGACGTTGCAGGACCTACAACAGATGCTGAACGACCTGGCTGACTCGTCTGTGCGCATCGGCCTACGGATGAACTTCGACAAGACCAAGGTCATGTTCAATGAACATGTACTACCGGAACCGGTTGCGGTACACGGTGCCGTTCTCGAAGTTGTTCAAAAATATGTATACCTCGGGCAGGCTTTGCAGTTAGGTAGAAACAGCTTTGAGGACGAGGTGAACAGAAGAATCCAGCTGGGTTGGGCAGCGTTTGGGAAACTTCGTCGGGTCTTCTCATCATCGATCCCACAGTGCCTAAAGACGAAAGTCTTCAATGCGTGCGTCCTACCCGTAATGACTTACGGAGCCGAAACGTGGACACTTACGGTTCGACTGGTCCATAAGTTTAAAGTCGCTCAGCGTGCAATGGAGAGGTATATGCTCGGCGTTTCTCTAAGGGATCGCATTAGAAACGAGGTGATCCGACAAAGAACCAGGGTCATCGACGTAGCCCACAGGATTAGCAAGCTGAAGTGGCAGTGGGCTGGCCACATTTGCCGAAGAACCGATAACCGTTGGGGTAAACGAGTTCTTGAGTGGAGACCGCGTCTCGGCAAACGTAGTGTAGGACGTCCACAAGCCAGGTGGAGCGATGATTTGCGCAAGACGGCTGGCAGGAGCTGGATGCGAGAAGCCATAGATCGAACTAAGTGGCGTGAAATTGGAGAGGCCTATGTCCAGCAGTGGACTGCGATAGGCTGATGATGATGAGTTTTACATATTTAATCAAACATGAAAAATATTGGAAACTCGTAAAATGAACAAAATTATACGTACGTTCTGATAAATAAAGGGTCTTCAGTAATTGGTTTAATAGTAATACAGACAGTGTATACTAGATTAATAAAGATTAACTCTTACTACGAGCTTATAACGAGACATTTGGAGACAGAATGCGATAATTTACTCTTTAATTGTGTGGTCTAGCAGTACTAATGGGCAGTCGGGTTTTGTGGGCCAGCGACTTGATGTTTGGAGTCCGTCCAAACCTTTGTATTACTGTAAG
The DNA here is from genome assembly GCA_003709505.1 of Hyphantria cunea. Lineage (NCBI taxonomy): Eukaryota > Metazoa > Arthropoda > Insecta > Lepidoptera > Erebidae > Hyphantria > Hyphantria cunea. The sequence continues at coordinate 1,425,816 of PKRV01000262.1, forward strand.
CATTTGGTACGTTTAAGACTGTAAATCAAATGTGTTTTAAAATTTAATGTTTGTTCAAATTAAAGGATTTGGAAAATTTACTTGCAGCAATTAATGTTTTTGCAGAGTAAACATCTTTTAATTGCTAAATGGGAATCAAGGTCCACCCTAAAAATAAATAATTATTTGGATTTGGATTAATGAAATATGCCTAAAAAAAAAACGTTTAGCATAAGCTCAAGGTTAGTAAGTGATCTATGAGTAGTGAAACATAGAAATCGGCCGTTCCTGAACTCCTTTATTAACTTAAATCGACTTTTACAATTAATAGTTAGACTATATATCAAATATACCAGCCGTATGGTCTAATTTAAGAATAAAATAATTAATGAACCAAATAAGCCCTTAAGCTGTCACTTCAAAGAATACCAGAACAATTTTCAGGTATAATATATTATTTTACCTCAATGACCCTCCTCGGTCGATGCTCGATTTCTAAACGAGGTTACTTATTTCATTCTCCCAATTGTTATACGTCTATAACAGAGGGAATCACTTAAGTTCTTATTTCAAATCGTAGAAAAAACGGCATCCAAATACACGAAAAGAGCAACCAAATCTCGACAATTCTCCACGCCTAATTTCCTACGCGTATTAGAACAGGAGGGCACTTACGTTAAGGGAGAAAAAAGATATTGCTAAGGAAAATGTCGGGCCATAAATAAGAAGGAGAGCGTACTTCGCGCCTCAAACGCGCTGGTACATAGGACCTTGGCTGAGTGTATGATTTCAGATATGAAAAATGACGGCTCTTGTTTTCTTTTGAGAGTAATCGTGTATGTGTTTCGATAATCTCTCTGATATATATGAGCATTTCGTCGTTATTGTGCAATGGGTGTGTGTTTGGAGATTTGAATGAAATATTTCCCTTTGACTGAGGTTGAGGCTCTTACGGTTTTACCGGTATATTGTAAGCAGTCCATTTTTATGTAAACAGAATGTTGGTAGATTATTTTGAAAGACTATTTTAACCTGAATCGGTATCAGGTATATAATTATTTTCAGGGGGCTCAAAGAAACGATTTTGACGTTATCAAATATATACCTTTGTGCCTGACGTTTTGACGAGGTTGTGGCAATGGCCATAAGGTGACAGCAGTTTACTGGCGTAAGTATTGTTATAATTATAGTATACGATAATTTAAATGTTGGAATCAAGTGATTTATAGGATAGTCCCCATAATAGTACTAAATGAAAAAAATAAATAACCGTACTGTGGATATTGTTCTCCAATCACTGTTAAAATGGAGTAGAGCGACCCTGATTTTTAAATTATTTAGTTATTTAAATTTATTTTACTCTTAACTTACTGTCTTCCAGCATAACTGAAGACTGAACTGACTGAACAATTGATTGACGAAATTATTATAACCCTATCCAAAAGCATCCAGCTCACATATGGTTTTGTACGAACCTTCTAACAAAAACTTGGAATATAACTTATATGTTACATAAACATCTCTGAGTGTCTCAGTCTCTGAGAGATGTAGACTTCTTTGTTGGCGAGAAATAGATAAAAATAATGTCTTAACGTTTGTGCTAGTCCTTCGTATCATTCAAGTTTAAGATGGCTTTGTAACTATTGTTGTCAACTTTTTCGTGTTGCTTTATGGACTTACATATTTTGTGTTCTTCTTGTACATCTTTGGCTATTTTGTTTTGAATATATATCAATACTAATAATATGAAGCTGAAGAGTTTATTTGTGCGTTTAGTTAAATGTATTGATCTCAAGATTATCATAGGTCTCCTTTCAATCATGGTCATCTAGTTATTAAATATCATATCTTAGAATCGCGTTCATTTAAAAAAACCTTAAAATAGGTTACATTATTTCATAGACTGTAGTAAATAATAACGTAATATATGAATTATATTTTATATAATAGATTATAGAAATAGATAGAATGTTGATCTAAAATATCAACTCTGTTCTGAAGTGTTTGAGATTCTGAACCTTACATTATAAACAACTATGACTAATTATCTTGTAAAGTTTGTTTTACGAATATGTTTATTACTTATTTAAATAATAATAGCGAAAACGAAAAGGTTTTATGAAGCCATAATTTTTTTTATCACGATACAAAGAAATTTTTTCTCAGTATTTCCAATTAGTGTAAGAAATATGAGATCGTTAAATATTGGATATTGTTCCTCAGCAGACTGTAAAATAGTCTTAGATAAACGGAAGTTGTTTCCTTATTATGAATACTCTGTTAAAAGAATACGAAAAATTTATGACACTTTTAAAAGCAGTTAAGCAATAAAATGGCTATGGCGCGGGGTCCAGGTCGCTGCATACATATTTCCGTTTAATTCAGGATGGACAACAAAGAGCTCGAGCGAAGTTCTACTCGAATATTGCAATCGACACCACTCGCCTCGAAATGGGAGAAAATCGAGTCTGCCGTTGACACTTTTTAATTTGAATTTTTCTTTTTTTTAAGTAGCGGCTTTTTGTTTTACTGTAGCATCGTAGAGCGGCATAGCCCTTTTTTGATTCGCCGTTTATTTGTCGATGGTTGTTGTTTCCAATTTCGTTTGGTAACACATCTATTGATAACAGTTTTGTTAGAGGTTCGTTGATATATGTAGGTATTTTTGTTTTTTATAGTGTTACGTGTTAGGATTTAATGGATTTTAGAAAGAAATCTTCTGACATACAAAACAGACTTTATTAAAGACACTATTTCAATTACAATATCACTTTGAATAACTGTCCTTAATTTTTGCTTAGTTAATTACTGATATTACTTCAATATTTCACGTACTATAGCTCAAAATGAACTGCTCTGCCGTCGACGTCTTATCGTCTAGATCTAGTCAGTCCTGAGGTGACGTAACACTAGGAGGACCATCTTAAGCTTGATATTTCCGCGAAATTTATACAAAATAATCTCATGTCATTCACGTCAAACTTAAATCCATATTAGATTTTATGCAGAGAAAAGAAATTCTTAAAAAATATATTACACCAAAAAAACTTATTTAAGAACATGCTTTTATTGAAAACTTTCCCTATCAACTTATAAACTCATTACACAATTTAGTTAATAGAAAAGTTTGTCGCAAGATTTCAGTATCCGTATTTACTTAGTTTGAATGTTTTAAATATGAATATCAGTCAAATCAAGTTATTTAATTTACTTTCGTATCTAAACAGGTTAATCTCGCACTCTTTATACATTATTATATAAAATAATATAAAAAGCATAACAAATACTTAAGAACTTAATACTTGTCTTTAATGTGTAGCAATAAACTACCTAGAGAACTCTATACTGCGCTGAGCTTGTTATATACTTATCTGGTTTCCAAACTATTGTTTAAAAATACTTTGATAATATTAAGTTTAATGTACATTTTTTATACACGAGTGAATATAAAACGTACAGTATAGTGTCCGGTCTATTTTCTCTCACCTTTACAATACAAGGAATATTAAAATGTCGCAATAAATATTTATAAAGGATTTCCACTCTGCATTTTCTTTGCTACGTTTTGTATTTTCGAGCAGGTAAGTCATGTTTCCCGCATATTTTTTTCTCAAGATTAAATTTTGAAGGAACCTCCACACCTCAATTTTGTACAAAATTATTACTAAGGCTTCATTTTCTCGGTTCATTACTTCAAACTTTTTGGGGTAGCTTAATTTTTTCCCAGTGATGAATGTATTATATTTTTATGAGATGCGGCTAGACCTCACTTTTTCCTCAAGGCTATTAAGTCAAACTCCAACTTAAATTTTTTAAATACATTTTCATTCACAGGTAAAATTATATGAAAACCATTCATGTTTAATTAAGTTATTTCTTCAAAACCGTTCTTTATTAAAGTTGTTTCAAAATTATTTTAAGTTGAAAATTCTTTATCGTCTTTACGGAAATTGAGTAGGTATTAATACCGTTCCGATGGCAATGTAAAATACAGTTTTGTTTTTAGGTTTTGTACCTACGTAAATAAGAAAAATATTCATATGATCTTTTGCGATGATCGGTACGATTGTATATGTCTACATTAATATGTGGAAAAATAATGTACCCCTTTTTAAGAAAATCATGCACATTGGAAACAGAATCAATTCAAATTATACACAGATGTCCATTTTCCTGAAATACTTTAATCAATCTCCATGATTTAAATATAATCATTGGGCTGGGTGACTAGCATAAATTAAAATATCAGCAAGTAAATAAATAATGATACTTGACAGGACCCCATTCCTTACAAGCAATATCATTACATTCCACACTTAGCCAATAATATGTTTCAACCGAGAAAAATACTCGACTCAATTCCTTCGATAATATCGCCTTTGTATTAGAACATTACAAAAATTTCTATAATACTCTATATTCTATGATTACTTTTAGGTATAACTTCTTCATATAAAATGTTATTAGGGTTGTAATGATTAAAGACTGTTTGTTGAAACTAGATTGATGAGGGAAGATTAAGAAGGAAAGTTTTGTTCTTAATAACATAACGACTTTCATTTATGCGATTCGTTTATAACTTTACTTTTTTGCCACCCGATATCTATTAGATTTATAGGTGACATAGAAAATGATATTTATGGATATGATCGTAGACATAAATAGAATATGCTCATAAATAAAGGCAAGTTTCATCTAGTAACTTTTATTTGTTATGGATTTAGGGAACAGGCAAATGGTTAACGTATTGGCAAGTCAATACGCACAGATAAATGTAGATTAAAATCTAACCTAGTAAATCATTTCATATTTGTCAACTTTTCTCAGGGCCGGAAAAAACTATATCAGGCCCTGATACAGTTAATATTATATAATTAGTGCTTATGATGAACTCCAATTAGATTATGTACTATAAAATTATGTTAGTTTGACATATACCAGAAGGATTATGACTCTATGATCTCCTTAAATCAGCTCTTTATTTACTTGGAGATGTCGCAAGTTTAGTTTTAATTAAAACATATTATTAAAAGGTTTCATTTTATTCTTTGAATCTGTTTCTTAAAAGATATATGTGACTATTAGCTTTTGCGCGGGGCTCCATCCATGCTTTTGTCGTTTAGCGCAGCAAAGATTAGAATGTATTCTTTCTTAAGAATCAAAGTATCTCCATACAAAATTTCATTGAAATCGGTGCAGAGGTTTGGCCGTGAAAACAGAACATACAGATTTTTATTTAGTCTTTACTCTGTGTGGAGTGCAATTATCTGAAACAAAATTAATTCTGAGGTTCATTAGTTCTAGAATAGATTAAATCAACATGTATTCAGAGAACTAAAAAGCTTGGTTATTATATTCCACACAATAGATGAGATCTAGCCACCTTACCGTGAAAGAGCTTTGCTTCAGCATGAATGTTCTCGACATGAGTGATACCATGGCCTCATAGAAAACCTCTGTAAAGAACGCTTGCGCTGTGCTTCACTGAGTGAGTGAGGATAATGGCCCAAAACCAACCCTCCCCCATCCCTCCTCCCCATTGCCCTTACCCCAATGGCCGGCAAGGCACTTGTGACGCCTTTGGTGCTGCGGGTGTACATGGGCGGCGGTGATCGTTTACCATCGTGCGATACGTATGCTCGTTTGCCCCCTATTACATAAAAAGCCCGCACAGATTTTACGAGTACAATCAAGTACGTTTGTCCCAAATTCTACCATTTTCATTTCTTATCACCCAAATCCCCGCTCCAGATACTTAGAGACTCTGATTATTTTGCTATCTAACTCAACAAACACCCAATTTACTGACTGTTGAATAATGTAAACAATTTGTACCATCTTAATAGTCAAGATACCTATGTCATGCTTAAAAGTGACGAGATAAATACGACAGGCACAAGTGTTTCGAACCTTTGTGGCCAACCATTAATATTAATGAAGCTAAGAAATATTCAGGACCGCATTCCATTAAAATAAGTGAACAGGTGAACCGCACTGAAATGTTTGAATTTGCTTTGGATATTTTATTTTACTTATTTTCCAAGTACACAATTGCTATGCTAGAACACTTTTCAGTCAAATTTGAAGGCATTTTTTTAGAAGGCATGATCTGTCATGGTCTAGCCAACTATAACTACTTACCTTATGGGGGAAACACGCCTAGACATAAAGAAGCTAGACCGCTGTGACATAACATAGATCTATGCTTGTTTTTATTGAAAGGTATGTAGGTGTAGGTATTAATTACTAGCTGTAGGTAGTCATTATTAGCTAAATGTGACGTTTAATTTTAGCATTTGTATCACACAATTCAGTAAAAAATATCTGTATAAAAGAAGTCAATAAGATTTAATTTAACACTTAATAATACTTCAGCCGTCTAACAAACAACGCTTCCTAGTCACAAGCTAAGTAGAGCTTGTACATACTTTACTTTTTTAATATATTAATATATACTTAATTTATATAGAAAAGACCTAAACAACGAAACAAATGTTTGCAGACCATACAAACATTTTGTCCACGAATAAATCGAACCCGAAACCTCAAGCACAGCAGTCGTATACGTTACCACTGCACCACAGAGGATGACATTGTAAAACATACCGATTATCATATTCTAGATAAAAAGATCACGTAACATTACTTAGAATCTTCCAGTTTCTTAATATTCTATGTCTATTTACAACAAGTTAATGTACAGTTAGATTGGCGCCTAACTCTAAATAAATTTTACACTAGCCGGCATTTCAATATCCAAAATTGAGCTGTATTTTTTACTCGTGACACTCAAAGTATAAAGTACCTTGAAGTTACAGATCTAGTAAACAATTTTGTATAAAAACTGAACGCTAAAACACGTCATTCAATCAATCATAGCAGGCGCGGGTTGCGAGTGACACAACCAGTTTATTCGAAACAGGTAACAAATTGTTCTTGAACAAAAAATACTGGAGAATTCAATTTAACCCAACCTATTTGTAGTTAGATTATATAATAACTTTGCATGAACGAGTATAACGGGACTCCATTACTAAGTTTGTCTGTCGGTCCGTCTGTCACCAGGCTGTATCTCATAAACCGTGATAGTTAAACAGTTGTAATTTCCAGAGATGGTGTATTTCCATTTTTTTTTTAATTTTGACGGTACTTTGACTCGTAGACTGCTGATGTTATAGGCAGTAACATCGAGCCGGAGATTCAAAGGTATTCAGACGATCCACAAAAAAAGGGATGTTAGTAATATATTTCAGTGTATATGCCTAAGCCTTGACAACTCAGAAAGACAATTCTATCTTTGAAAAGATTCGGTTACTGGGCCCTAATCTATGCTCAAAATTTTCTAGCTAGGCATACCCGGAAAACACACAAATGTAAATTAGGTAATACCGTGGGGTAACTTAGTGTACAAATAAATTAAATACTCGCATATGTCACACTATAGGAGCATAAAGTATCGTCATAACTCAGTCCAAAAACGTTCACTGCTTCGCACAGGTCATCTTCAAGTTTCACCCCGGGAATTGGTCTTGTGCTATTGGATATATGCATAACAAGTGAAGAAAATAATTTATTTTTAACTGTAATTTCTCGTCTTAATAATTTTACGTTATTATAAGTTCAATGAAACCTGCATATTTAATTCTTTATCAAACTTCAAGGCTATATTTTCTTATGACACTAAAATCTTGTTATAACTTTGTTTGACCGCAGTGCAATAAATATTTAATAAATATTTCGGACGTCTAACACACAACGCCATCTAGTCCCAAACTAAGCCAACTAAGCAGAGCTTGTATTATGGGTACTAGACGAATGATATAAATATNAATAACGTATAGGTACCTAACTAAATTATATAAGATTGTGATGGGATTATACACAAATATATATATATATATATTTGTAAATACATACATATCATACATAGAAAACACCCAAACTCCGAAACACGTTTGATCCGCAATCTTAAATGCGTGATTAAAATGTAACCTAAATACATTTTATAATCGCACAATTAGCAATATTTTCATATCACGCGCAAAGAACTGAACTTTTCAAGTTAATCAGAGTCACTTGAGAACATTAAACTTTTGAACGTGATATGGAATTTTTGGCAAGTAGATTGAATCGCTGGCTCTTAAACTGATAGCCATATCATCTTGAGGCAATATATATATTTAAAGTGTACGAAAATCAGCAGCGTGCTAATTTTCATGTAATTATAAATCGATATACTTAACGGACCTAACCACTGCCTTTTATATTTATTGTCGGATGTTACCCGCAGTTATTGTTGTACCTTTATAACAGCGGTTAACACCGCGGGGCAAAACTAGTCTGAAAAACCGAACAAGTGTGAGTCGGATTCGCGCACCAATGTTCCCGTACAAACCTATGATGTAACTGAAAATGTATGCTTATATATAGAATGTTGCTTTGTAACAAACTTCAAGATTCTGAGTTCACGGGAAGTTCCCTATAGGCTTTGATTCCCTTATTAGTGTCAAAAATTTGTAGTACAAACGGCTGTATCTTTTGAATGCATTAGCTTCGATTTTTACAGCTCAAAGGGATAGTAAATCTAAGTATTTGATATGAATTTCAGGTTTATACCTCCACGCGTTCCTCAGAAAAAGGGTCTTAACAGACAGACAGATGGAAAACAAACTTATCCTATAAGGGTTTCGTTCATATATTATGTGGTACGGAACCCTTAAAAGTAGCCTGAGTTACTCCAGGTATAACATCAGCTATCTGCCATTGAAAGTCCCGTCAAAATCGGTCCAGCCGTTTCATAAATTAATATAACATATGCATTTAGTAAAAAGCGGCTATTTTAATATTACAAACAGACACTCCAATTTTATTTATTTGTATAGATTTACTTTGTTCTTAGTATCCCTGCTAAAGAAAGGATTATGTCAAACAATGGACCATTAGAGACTGTTGGTGTAAAGTTTATGTTGGAATGCTAATGATATTGTTCATTTTATGACAACTCCATTTGCACTTCAGTGCATTTGTATTTGTAGACTAAGAATTTATTTTAAAAAATGATGAACGTCAAGACGTTGACAAACCAAAACGAAATTTTAATTGTTAACTGAACGAGTTTTATCCAAATGAATCGATTGAAATAGCTGTCCATTGGCAATGATGAAATAAATATTATTTTCTGAAAGTAAACAAATAAAAATTGTCAACATCAAAATCCCATGCTCAACAAAATATCATAAAATGTCGACTTACACTGCGTGAGAAATGGAATGGGTTTATAAAATTGTGTAGTGTATTGAAGTCTTATATTTTGGTATGAAATGGTAGTTGAGTTAGAATTTCTTATTTCAATGATAGCGATACCATTAACCCTAGATTTTATTTAAATTAATTATATACTGATATGACTATTTTTGTTTTATTTTATGCTTTCGTTTATATCTAATACCTTAGGCAACTTATGTATATTAAATATCAGAATCTCAGAAACGGCTCCAACGATTTTTATGAAATGTAGTATACAGGAGGATTAATATAAATCGATCTAGGTGGGATTCATATTTAGAAAATTTAAAAAAAATGTTTATCCAGGTACTATTATTAATGTAATTAAATATTCATTTTAATGCCTTATAGCGCAGTAATAACGATGTTAAAACAAAGCTCCTGAGCTTGAACAACTTTAAGCTTATTTAATTTCGTACTTATCAACCAACTAAGATGTAATTTACAAACACTAAAGTCTTCAATAAATAGTTTTTTAAGTCTTTCAACTGCATGACATAGACAAAATATCCAATAAAATACATAGGTTTTTTGAAGTGTTCTTCTTTACCACTAATTTTTCCAGCACCTGTGCACTCAGGCTATTTCACTTACAATGTTTAACGTTTATATGTATATTAGATAGGTGCTTGCTTAATGTGGTGCCATAAATAATTTAAAGTTTTGTTCTTGTTTGGTACTTTTTCATTGTTCTAGTGATGAGATGGTAATCAGTCTTGGTACTTTCTACTGATGGGATTAAATAATTTATGATGGTTAGCTATTCCCGCGGCTCCCGCGCCGCTTGTATTTAAGTATCGTGGGTGAGAAAACGTTATGTCTTTCCTAAAGAATCAAAATATTCCTTTGCCAAATTTCATTGCAATTTATGTAGTGGTTTAGCGGTAAAAGCGTAACAAGCAGACAGACAGAGCTACTTTGGAATTTATAATATTATAATGGATGCATGGATTACAGGTTTCATTGAAAAGTTTTGTATGAAGACTTCTTTAAAATATATATATGCCATCACTAGAATTTGCCGAAGGTGCTGAATGAGCTACCAAAATTAAGTTGCAGGCGTCTTTGAGCGCTGGTAATAACTTTCCATCATGACCTGTCTGCTGATTTACTCTTTATGGGATAAAAAAATACATGTGTATCTTTAATAGTAAACAATTACATACACACAAGCGAATAAAACGGGCGGGTTTTAAACCGATCGTCAAATATAGATGAACAATTTTTAGTGCTCCCGCCGCAGCTTATAATCATATTATACAGGGAACCAGCACGAAATAATTCGATTGACTCGCTTGGCCAGACATATCTCTAGAGTTGATATGTCGAAGGCTTATCTGACAGTATGATGTCATCATTAGTTAGTGAGAAAATCGAAATTGCAATTTGAATTTTGTTACTGTTTTACATACAAAAACCGGCCAAAAACGAGTCGGACTCGCGCAACGAAGTTTTCATACAAACCTGCCTTGCCTTTATCATTCCCAAAATAACTTGGGATTGACTACTAATTCAATCGAATTTATTTGAATATCAGTTTAATAACGGGGCGACTGGCATCGGACCTCCTCATCCGTGAGGGTGAAATGAATTCGAAAATTGAATTAATTTTTATTTAACTAATTTATTACACAGAGAAAAAATAAAACAAGTGGCAATCTCTATCCTTCAAAACCTGGTTTATGGTTTGACTGAGGATTGTTAATATATTTGAGGGCACTTACTTCCCAATAACGATTGCCATAGATGTTCATGGCAACCGGGACTAATGTGCTTCATACAAACCTATAGATATATTATATGATGTAACTAAAACTTTATGCTTTTCGCAAGTATTTTTTTATCTGGGCTATAGGACGTTGCTTTGTACCAAATTTCAAGTTTCTGAGTTTACGGGAAATACCCTGTAGGTTTCGATTCCCTCGCGAGTTTCTAAAATTTGCAGCATAAACACAGGACAGGGTTTTATGTCCCACCAACAAGGAGAAGATTCTCTTACCAGGCTTAAAACGAGCAAGGCCGACCCCAAATACACAAATACAATTACATATATTTAATGTGAATTTATGGGTAAATAATAAACTCAAATTATTCAAAATTGCGCAGTATCTCGAATAGGAAACAATAAGAACATGAAACGGCATAAAACTTTATTATGTGTTCAATTCCTGGATATATAGTAAACTTTAACGTCTTTCCACTAGGTCAAACAGGTTGGAAGCAAATAAGATCATGCAGGAATAAATATTTATGTTGTTTATATTGTATATGTGTACCAAGTCAATTCATAAAGTCGATGTAGTCATAAACTTTGTTCAATGTTGAGGCAGTTGACGTCAGCAAAAGTTGTTCCGTCAACATATGTATTTTCCGTCTATAATGTTTGTTAAGCTTGATGATTGAGTATACTAGGAGGCTTTCATGACAGTATTTTAAACGGTTATGACTATAAATTTTACGTTAATAATATTACTTGTAGGGTATGTTAATAATATTTTTTTCATAAATGAAGAGTGTCTAACGTTATACCATACTACAAAGAAGGAATTTTTAATCATTAAAATTCATGTACTTACAAGCAGATGAATCACGTGATGAAAAATGACCACCACGTCAATGGATACTTTCAGCTCAAGTGATTGTAGTCATTTTATTCAGAGACTGTCACTCTTTATATACTCTTAAAATTACTGGAATGAGGGAATCTCATTCGCTCACTTAACAGCACTTACCAGCAACGAGCTAACTCGAAGAGTACATGTGTCTGTTTTACGGAAAAAAGTAGTAAAAATATTTTTCATTCATCAAATACCCATAAAGTCCCACTACTAGGCTCGGGTCCCCTCTCAAGAGAGGGTTAAGGCCATACGTCCCCAAGCTGACCAAGTGCAGGTTAGGGACTGGCAAGAATACGTTGTGGCTACGTTGCCGCTGGATGTTTTAGAGCCACCTACTACTACTACTAAGCTTTACGACTGTTATCGTATGATAACAACCGGCATCGACTACTTAGCGTGAACTCCAACTCACGGAGACGCTCATATTTTTTATTGGTTTTTTAATATTACTGTATTAACAAAGCCTTTATTGACATTATATTACGAGACTATAAACGTAGAAAATTCTTTACCAAAAATTTTATCGCACTCGACTGATTTAATTTACTAGCAACATTATTTCTGAACCTAAAATCAGGATTCCTATTTCTAAAGCCCAACTCAAAGAAATTAGTCTTTAGAAATGTATTTAGTATTCTTTTATTTGTGTTAAAAGTAATGATTAATTCGATAGCAAATTCAACGTCAAACTATGGTGAAAATTGCAATTTTCAATTACACTTCCATTACCACAAAAGTCCTGTAACAAAAGAATTGCTTTTACTTCATGGATCTATCAATTACCTATAAAATATTACTATACAATTTACTCGCGTCGAAAAATATGTGTGGCTGTTGTAGGAATACATTTTTTATACGAGTTATATGGAACCGTAAATAACACGACACAATTCTGATGGTAGATATTTTGCGATATTTTATTTGAAAGTTATTTAGCGTTAAATAACTGATAACTTTTGTTATCAATTTTAGTTTTGTATATCAATCAATCAATCAATCATCAGCCTATCGCAGTCCACTGCTGGACATAGGCCTCTCCAATTTCACGCCACTTAGTTCGATCTATGGCTTTTCGCATCCAGCTCCAGCCAGCCGTCTTGCGCAAATCATCGCTCCACCTGGCTTGTGGACGTCCTATACTACGTTTGCCGAGACGCGGTCTCCACTCANCCTGGCTTGTGGACGTCCTATACTACGTTTGCCGAGACGCGGTCTCCACTCAAGAACTCGTTTACCCCAACGGTTATCGGTTCTTCGGCAAATGTGGCCAGCCCACTGCCACTTCAGCTTGCTAATCCTGTGGGCTACGTCGATGACCCTGGTTCTTTGTCGGATCACCTCGTTTCTAATGCGATCCCTTAGAGAAACGCCGAGCATATACCTCTCCATTGCACGCTGAGCGACTTTAAACTTATGGACCAGTCGAACCGTAAGTGTCCACGTTTCGTATATATATTATATTATATATATTATAGTTTTGTATATATATTCTTGTAACTTGAGATTCATATTTGGTAATCGTTTTTGGAGTCGAATTGTTTTATGTGAGTGGGTGGCGAATTGTAAGTCTATTTGTCCTAAGATTTAAAATCTTAAGTTTATTTTAAATGGAATTTGCATTTGTTTGTATATTGTTAGTCTTGATAAAATTGTTTGTTAATAACAATCTTAGTTCTCGTTCTAGTTATGATGATTAAAAGTCTTCAAAACCACATACAAAATTTATTGTTATTGGTAACTATTTGAAATCATCACCGATCAATAACCGAAACAAGTGGAGGGAATTAGAGGAGGCCTATGTCAGAAGAGAACCTGACCTGTTTTTTAATTTAATTAGATATCAATTCTAAAAAAATATGTAAAGCAGGTTACAGGAAATAAAGCCTATTTTTATTTTTTATTTTATTTACTTATTATATTTGAAATCATAATTAACAAAAAATAAATTCATCTCTTTAATTATTAAATTAAAATTCTATAATATATTACATATTGATAATTTTTAGGCGATATTTATTCCCTCTTAAGTATGTATTATACTATATATCTAAATAGATAATTTATTTATTTTTTATGCCGCGGCGTTTACCCCGGTAGCTGTTGTACCGCGGGGCCCAGCTAGTTTATAACATAATTTAATGTTGCTAAAACCTGCTCATCTATTAGGTACTGCTGTAATGCAAGCAATATAAATGATGCAATGTCTAACAAGGAAATTAGATTTGCTAGTTGCGCGTCTAGGAACTATTCGCAAGTAATTGAAGTCGTCTTGCCAATTTAGTTTGCATGTCTCTCCTTATGAATTCTATAAAATAATTGATGAATTATTCAATGCATTTATGACAAAGTGGAATAACTCTTTATTAATATTTGTACAGTGCATAATAATAGTTTATTCAGTCATTTAAATTATGTGCCATAGTTGAGGGTAGATGAGTTTTGAAATACTTTATTCCTGGTATACGGGGTACATAAGTAAACCCGTGCATTAATTAAAGTGCCACCACTCTAATTTTAAATTAAGCGGAGCTTGGTTTAAACAATCTAGCGACATCACAAATCTTCATCTACAACAGGGATTTGTTGAATTTGTCTTTATCTTTTATAATAAACTTTATGGAGAAGTTATACACTGGCAAATAAAGAATGAAAATATTGCTTGTCACACAATAATTCATCCTGAGGTGAAATTGAAAACGTATTTGGTTTTGAACTTAGGTTTAATGCGGTTGTTATTTTTTTTATCAGAACTGTGTATTTGTAGAACGATTTTCATTTCAACAGTATTGATTAGAGCAGGTATACTTTCTGCTTGCACTAAAAAATGGAGAAGAATTAAAGAAGCTGCCAACATGACTCAAGGAGAGAGCATTATCATGAATGCGGACAAATTCATCATAATCATTAGCTTTATCATTATTTTCGAGAAAAGGGCTTTGAAAATTTAACTTTTTTAACAAATAAATCTGCTTTTTATTAAGTTGTTCCACGCTCACATGTACACAAGATATTAAATTCGTGACAGTAAAATTCGAAAAAAGAACTGACTGCGTAAAATCTGTAATGGCTCAATATAAACTTTTAAAAGTCAAATAAAATACGCATTAAAAGTAGTAAATTGAGTCTGGGCGATAAAATTGTGAAACTATTTATTTTAGCAGGTAATAGTTGATGGTAATACTACAATTCAACTATCAAAGTCTCACAATGGGTCGGCAATTACATCGTTTGAACATTGGTCTAGTGCGCCGTTTGGATTAAAACGGTGAGTCGAGTTACTCGCTGGGAAGACTGATTTGTAAGGACATATAGTACGAGCTTAATTGAATAATAAAATATTGTTCTTTTGTCAAATTATTTACTAATTTGCTAGACTATATGACTTAAAAATATGAATTGTGTAAAAATTACACTGAAACAGAAAAAAATAAGACAGTTGAAGTCTTAATTTTTTTATTAAAATGAATATAACAAAATACTTTATTTTATTATTGTTATGTGTAGAAATGCATGTAAGTTCTACGTCGATCATGTTGGATGTTGTCGACAAATAAATGTGAAGTTACTAAATATATATAATGTATTTATTTTACAGGGAGCTAGCCATTTGAAACATAAATACTGTAAATGGTATTTGAAATTAACGAAATAGGTTAATCAGATTTTTTACTACATAAAAGTTTATGCCGAGGTACATCACGCAAACATGCGATTTAATATTGGAAAAGGCATAAATAATAAGATAGATTTCAAATTCTACCGAAAATTAAATAGTTTCTGTATAATGGTATTAAACGAGGCTGCAACACAATGATTTCAGCTAGGTGAACGGATTTATCTGGCCTCTGCAATTTTGCCACAATCCTTGTTAGTGACTTTGTCATTTCAACTCCTTTGGCTATTATCTATATTGCCCAAATCTTATGATTATTCCACAGTGTTTAATGTTACAAGTTAATAAATAACGTAAAAAAAATTCAAAGTCGTACTTACATCGGATGAAACCGGGATATTTTATGTATTTTTTAAGGAATTTGTGGCAAATGAACAGATATATCGCCCGAAGGTAAGCAATTACTGCCGCCCACGGACTCCTGCAACACCAGAGGCGTCACATGGTATCACTCTGGTCAAGCCCACCCCTTCGTGCCGAAGAGTGGCTCTCCCACGGAAACTTAAAATTTTCAAATTATACATTATGGTTCTTTGCAAACATCCCCAAAGCACTGTTCAAATATATTTACACAACCCTATTGTATTAGTAAAGGATTAGGTGTGTTATTTGTATGTGAGCTACCCGAAGTTTTTGGATACCGAAAATCCGTGTTGTGGTTGTCTGGAAGAGATCGCCGTGAGCGATAAGACAGCCTATTGTATCATTTGCATATTTGTGACTCATCCTCGATTTTAACTTTGTAATTTTGCATGTATACGATAAAGATATATAAATAAAGAAATAAATATATCCCTATTGTGCACTGTGTTGTGGACATAATCCTATTTGAATTTTTTGTTGGTCAATGTGAGTTTTAAGTCTCTGTTTTAGAAAATTATACCTATACCACAAGCGAGATCATTCGGTCCCCGTCCCCATGCGGTAATTCTCCGAGACAAACAAAGTTTTAATAGTTATATTATTTGTCACTTATTTAACCACATTAACTGTAGACGTAGTAACTAGCACCGCTATAACTAAAAGACAGGTTCATTTTCTCTGTGTGAAATAAATTTTGTTATCTTTTTTTTTCAAAAAAACTTCTATTTTTAGTTTCACCTGTCCCGATATTTCTCTGTAATCAAATCTTGCAAGTTAAATTTGATTCATATCCTGATATTTTATTGAGCTTTAGTTTTTTCCTTTATAACGATGAACTTTGAGATTTAAAAGTACAGTTATTTCTATCATAGACTACTTAAAATGTGCATTATTCTCCGTACACTGTTAAGAAAAACATCGAAGCGAATAAAATTCGCGTCAAATAGCTAGTTTGAAAACAACATGTAAAATTTATTCATGAGCATCCAGCGTTGGAAGTTGCACCGAAAGTGCTGAATCTGAATATCGCGGAAGGTAGTACGTGATGGTTCCGTTTGAGTGTTGGCACTTCCTTTACTACTGTTGCTGAGAGTGACAAGTAGGGTGATAATTCGAGAATACTCGGAGAATTTTTGTTTGTCTGTATTTAGTGTCGGCTTTCTATAGCACTCGGGATGCAATAATATTATTGTAAAGAGTTTACTTTTTAGATGTTAATCTATATTAAAGAAGGTGAATTTTACATATTACATATACTGATGTTAAGATAGTTAGTGGTGTGGACTAGTTTCACTACTACCATAGTGAAGAAAACCAAGCAAGCCAAAAAACTAATAATAGAAAAGGAGTTGAAAAGTTTTCAATCAAAAAAATTCTCTTCTTCACATAAAACTGATTAATACATACTACGAATTACTATAACGCCTAATATCAGATTTCGATAATCTATAAGCAATTTTATATTTAACAAGTATTAAATATTTGACTGTTTTATGGTGGCTAGAGTTTAAAAATTACTCATATATAAATATACATTTTCTATGTGACATAGATAATAAGTAAATCCATGCCAAATTATATCAAAAAAACAATCATAATAATTTTTTAGGTAGGTATGTTTTAAATTGCTTATTTCATTCTGCTAAAAATATAATTTTACTCTCGATTGTCGGCACTTGGTGGAACTTGTAAAGATACATTCTAGAATTGAACTCATTTGTACTTATTACACTATTTTATCTACTTAAATCCTGAAAATTTCCACCCAATGACATTATTATAGCATAGGGCTAAACACAAGTTGTTGGATGAGTACAAGTGAGTTTAATTCTAGAATGTAAGTGATAATCATGCTTAAGGCCGTCCAATAGTACCGCTCGCGTGGCTCAAATTAGAGACACTCATATTTCCACTTTTCTGTGGTACACTCTTTCTGTGCACTTTCCTCGTGAGAAACTTTCAGAATTAAACGGCTTTCAGCTACGTTATTCAGTCTTCGGTGCAAGTGGACCCAGACCTTTATAATTACTATACGTAATTTTTCCTGTAATAAGATTTTGGAGGATTTAACTGCTGTTGAAAGTAAGCTGTAGGTTTAAATGTTGAAATTGCTACAGAAAACTTTTTGACGTAACAAGTTAATAGTAAAAAAGTTATTTACAATTATACATTGATAGTATTATAATGATTTACTATTCTAATTAATAAACGATGTTAGATTTCAAAAAATGTTCTCAACAAAAATAACTGCTATCAAGAAGTAACATAAGGTTTGTTTTATACTTTATTTCAAAACAAAGTCCATTAATAAGTTGAGGTAAAAATAGGGACAGTGATATAGCCCACTATTTTATAAGGTGATGACACTCCTCACATAGCTAGATGTCATAGATTTGAATGTCAAAATAAGGTATAATGACTCCAAACTATACGATCCGGTGAACTTTGAAACTTTTTTATTTTTTCGACAACCAACTGACATGTTATCCCTTTTCTTATTTGTGAAACAAAACTGTTTTGTATCCCAACAAAATACATTAAAGAGGTAAGACCTCATACTGCAGCTATGATCAGATTTTCATCTTTCTATTGTATAATGAGACTTAGAACCTGGTAGAGCTCAGCGACAAGCTCCTGTCGACTTTCCTCATCGTCTGCCAGTTTGATAGCAGAGTGTTCAAAAAGTATGTTGCCATGGGCTAACATGTCATTCACATGCAAAAAAAAACGTGCGAGACAGTACTGACCCCTGAGGTACGCCAGCGTTTATCTGCCACGCCGTCATAAAGGATCCTAGTGCACTGCTGATGCAATCATGTTTCTATTGCAAGTGAACGTGTACGAAATGTAAAATCTGTTGGATAAAACGGGTAAAGGAATAAAAAGACACCTTATTCAATGATAGCTGGAACAGAGAGAGTTTTTTCAAGTTGATGTTTTTTCAGATTCTTTCAGAGTTCATTGTGAGTGACAAAGTTTTTTTTTTTTTTTTTTATATTTAAGCTGCCAAAATGACTCTGCCCTGCCTGATGGAAAGCATGAGCAGAATCCAAGAGTGGTGGTCACAATCCTCAATGCGAAAACGAACAATGCAGCATGGTGACCCACACTATGGCGGCCTGGGCGTTGGATTGGGGTATGGGCCTCCGGTATCCTCACTCACTCGATGAAACACAGCGTAAGCGCTGTTTCACACCGGTTTTCTGTGAGGCCGTGGTATNATTTAAGCTGCCAAAATGACTCTGCCCTGCCTGATGGAAAGCATGAGCAGAATCCAAGAGTGGTGGTCACAATCCTCAATGCGAAAACGAACAATGCAGCATGGTGACCCACACTATGGCGGCCTGGGCGTTGGATTGGGGTATGGGCCTCCGGTATCCTCACTCACTCGATGAAACACAGCGTAAGCGCTGTTTCACACCGGTTTTCTGTGAGGCCGTGGTATCACTCCGGTCGAGCCGGCCCATTCATGCCGAAGCGTGGCTCTCCCACGGAAGTAACAAAGTATTCATATAATAATAGAGTTAAATACTAATTGTATTTACAGCATTTCGTCTCTAAAACGTTATGGGTCTTATGATAAAGAAAAAGTGAAATAAAATAGAATATTTTATAGTTATAATTTATTTTGTTTATAATCATACAATAATAATTCATAATTTGGGTAAATTATGAATACATGGGTATGTAACCCGTATAATTTTACCCATCAGGACCGTAAGTAGTTACCGCAAACACCTCGCGTGAACAAAACTCGTTAATAGTACTGTTGAGCGATTATGGGATGTATAATTAATCGATTATAAACATAAATTACTTACTCATTGTGGTGTAAAATAACTAATTAAGTTATTATTAACAATAATTAATCCCTCCTAGAACGATTATCTCCCACGAAACCTGCTGCACACTAAATTTCATTTAAATCGGGTTTAGCCGAGATTCATGTTATGTATATAAAAGAAATACTCGTTTTGGTACACACACATATGATAAGCCTTTTATTGATTATACACGTGATAAGATAAGTTTGTCATGTTGACATTTTCTAAAAACTCGCCTTAGAAATCTTTTGGTAAATAAACTAACAAGTGAACAGTACAAGATAATAAAATTCATTTGATTTCTTTCCAATTTGTTATTGTTCAGTGTCGACTAATATATCACATCATTCTTCAAACTTTATTAAAAATCAATACCCAAATGTTTTTTCATTAAAATTTGCGACTGACATACTATGTGGTTTTTTATGTAAAAGAATTCATGAAATACATATGCCTTTTATTCTCCGAAAATTATCATAATTCTGTAAATTCGTCTATAGAGAACTACTGCAATGATAAGAATGTATAAACATAACTGACATTGTTAATTCATTAAGAACAGTTTTATTCGTAGTTACTTTACTCCTAAAATGTAGTTTTACTCACAACATTTGAAACTTTTCCATACCGTAGATTATACAAAATTAATCCTCTTTATCCTAAAATAATATGAAATGGACGAATTGTCAGACTTAATATTATCAGTGAGTTACTGGTCCTGTGATTTTCATTTCATTTTAAAATGAACCTATTATTTAAATATATTACATGTAAATATGCTTAGAGAATATATTCATATTATATTGGAATACACAATTGGAAAACTTTCTCAGAAATCGTGAAACCGTTACCACTAAAAAAATAAAAACTATTTTAAAAAACACAATAGATTAAGGGAGCTCCCATACAACAAGCGTGATTTTTTGCCTTTTTCATAGACATTTTTTATAAAGATTACTTCCGCACTTGGAGTATTTCTATGCCTTTGACTTATGACTTTATAAGCAAACATTTCAAAACAACAATTAGTGGATTAGACAGTGTTTTGGGATTTGCAAAAATAGTACGAAAAACCTGAAGATACCAATATGTCAAACTGCAAACTAATGAAGACCAAAATTTGGCAAAACGATAGAGAATCACGGTCTTCAGCAGTCAGGGTACGATTTGGAGAAGAAGATAAAGCCGAACATTAATCAGAACAAGGAGTCATTATAACTAGTCCGATAAAGTTTACAAGTGATGTAAATATTTACATTAACCAATTAATACTGTAATTAATTTAATAGCTAACGAATTTTGTTAGCAAAACAACAATATTATGTAGTTGTTTTTTTACTGTACGCAATTTAAAGTAAACAACATCAATATCAGCATTTCAACACGAAACTTTAAACATAAATAACAATTGTTTTATTTGTTATTTACATAAATAGAAAACTTGAGCAGGTATAGAAAACACAATTATAAAATTAATAACAATTATTCATTGTCGTTGTACTAAATTGTTGTGTTGAAGTTATTCTTAATTGTTTGTGGAGGTCTCCCCCATCCCCAAACCCTCCGGGTCCTTATGGGCCTTTTTTTCTTTTTTGCCATGTGCAAACCCCCTCGGGCACCTTCAGATTTCTAAGGCGGGATTGTGTGTCGGAATCTAACCGACTAAAACCACACGGTGTGCCACTCTGCGCCTGAGAACGGAGGGATCCAAGAACCACTTTATTACGACATCCGGACCCCTCCCAGCGCCTGCCCACACTGAAGCGGGCACTGTCTTTTGATGTTAAAATCTCAATATAGGCGACGTATGGCACACGCGAACGCCACCTCACCACGCGGATGGAGGGAAAAACCCGTCCCAACCATCCACGACCACACTCAGGGCGGCCTGAGGCGCTGATAGGCACGCCTCCGCCGCCCGATTCGCCGGCAGCGGATAGGGTCCAAGTGGAGGTCGTACTCCCGGGCCTTTTCCGCCGCCTCCTTCTGCGAGATTACCTCTTTAGAGAAAGTTGCGGCTGCGGTAAAACTGCTCTCGCTACCGGCCATGGAACGTGTGACGGCCGATAGCGAGAGATCTCATCCGATGACTGCAGTGAGGGCCTGATGCTGCGGTGCCGGTTAGTTGGCTGGTTCGGTCCCAGATATTTCGTCTGGTCCCGAACCGGTACGAGGATCGAGTTGACCACTATGGACGCGCCAGGGGGCGGTCCACGACGCGGCCCAGGGAATAATAGGACCTCCGTCATATACAGGGCCACCCGTAAGCCCAACGCCTCGATGCGACCGACCACCAAGGAAACACCCCTGGTGGCCAGGCACGCCACCTCCTGGAAGTTCGCCCCCCGGGCTCTGACCAATGTGTCATCGGCGTAAGAAATTACGCCCAGCCTGTTGGGAAAACGCTCTCGAAGGGCCCAATCGTACCCCACGTTCCACAGGAGTGGTACGAGAACAGACCCCTGCAGAATGCCGCAAGACATGAGTCGCTGTCTCAAGGCGCCTTCTAGATCCTCGAACACGTCGGTACGCTCTATCAAATAGTCTGCCACTAGCCGCCTCATGTACTCTAGCACCCGTGGTATTAGAATGCTTCCCTAATGCAGCTGAATGGGAGACTATTGAACAGGCAGGCATTGTCTAACGACACCACCAACAGCACGCCGCCACAGCTCACCGCCTCTTCGGTCACGGCCCTCAGGCAGGGGTATGGGCCTCTGGTATCCTGGAAACACAGCGAAGGCATTCACACCGGATTTCTGTGAGGCCGAAGCGTGGCTCTCCCACTGATAATAGTGCTCCCTTAGTCGCCTAAGCCTAAGGGTGAACGGAGACTGGCGAAACTCTGATTTTATAATACGCCGCAACACGGTGAAAGGAACTAAATATAAGTTTAATTTCTTTTGCGATCCAAAATAAGTTACAGAAATTTCTGTCAGGTGTTTTTAGCGTTTTGAGCTTAAAGTCAACATGTTTAATTTTATTACAATCTCACAGTAGTTCAGATGACGACCAAAGAACGAATGTATATTTTTCTCGTTAAAATTAGTTGCGGTATTCGGGCTTAGGTGACCTTACGCTCTCGGAGAAAATCAACAAATTAGTGAATTAACTTTGATTGTAACTAAAACTGTGGTATTTATTGCTCTAGCCCGAGCCCTTTTAGTTTTTATATATACGAGTATTTATTAAAATAATTAAACATAAGAGCCTGACAAACTCTTTTATAGCATGAGCAGAATCGAATCGAATGCAGAAAATCTAACAATGCAGCATGGTGACCCATACTATGGCGTTCTATTGAGATACCTTTCTTAACTTTTTAAACAAGATCTAAATAATAGAATACCTTTTTAGGTCAATAATATATTTAACTTTATGAGAGAAAATATCACAAATCTACTTTGATTGTTTAAGTAACTTTAAATGAACCACTATTATATAATGTAGTTGCCCAGGACTATATGTATCTTAATCTATATGACTCAGTTAAAAAAACGCAAAATTTTGAGAGTATATTTTAAAACAAAGCAAAATGAAAGAGAACTGATAATAATTTCAATATTTTACTATAATCACTTCTAAAGAAAAATAAAACGACCCATGGACAGTAACTTTACTATTCTACAGTCTGTAACAAAAGTCGTTTGTTCGAGATACCGCCTACGGTGACGTCACATTAATGGCGCCCGTAAATTTCCCGCCAAACATTGTCACAGGCCTCTAAGTCATAAGTGCCAGACTGTTGCCAACTTACTGCGGTTTACATTTTGAAAGATTTATTAACGAGGCACTGCTTATGGGGTTTGACATCGTTAATGTTTATTTTTCTTGTATATAGCAGTTTCAATTATGTTTGCCAAGTTGGAAAATAGAGATTGTTGAGTGTTTTTAACAAAGAAGTGTAATTTAGTTCAACAATTTAAAATGCTGTGGAACAATATGAATACTGAGACCAGCAATTTCTAAGATTAACAATTTTGTTTCTCTTACTCCGAGGCATTTACCAAACTACCTCTGATGTGTTTTTATTCCATATCTCTATAATTTGAATAAGCATTTTCGTTTTCAGGTATTAATATAGGATGCAGACAAAAAATACGAGATGTTGAGTTTATTCCTCTAAACGATTATTTACTAAAAATTTTACCTTGGACCGTAGGAGAGCCACCCTTTGGCATGTATGGTCCGGCTTGACAGGAGTGATACCACGGCCTCACGGAAAGCCGGTGTGAAACAGTGCCTGCGCTGTATTTCACCGAGTGAATGAGGATACCGGAGCCCTATAATCCTACCCTTCCCCTCATTCTCCTTCCCATCTCCCAAGGTCGGTAACGCACTCGTGACGCCTCTGGTGTTGCGGGTGTCCATGGGCGGAGGTAATTGCTTACCATCAGGCGATACGTCTGCTCGTTTGTCACTTATTTCATAAAAAAGTCTTGAAAACTTGTAGTTCAACAAGTAAAAAATTACTTTGAGTAATTTTCTCGAGACAAACCGTGGCACAACAATAAATAAGTCATTTAAAAAATACTATAATTATCATCTGTTCTATTATATTCTATTGTATACAACAACTATAACAATAACTTTAAGCTGTTTCATTTGATACAAATATAAGGTGGGTTATTCAGGAATATGTGAACCGCCATTTTGTTACGGTGGCCATTTTGGATTAATAATAATATCAATTAAACATAATTGCATTTTCATCAGACGTAAGGTATATTTAAAATTTCAGCTCAATCGGAAATCGGGATTTAATCAAATTTTATTTGCAAGATTTCATTACAGATAAACAAGGTGAAGTTTGTAAAATAATCTGCATTGAACTTTTCATAAAATTAACATCAGACGTCAATTTTTCATCTTCTAACATCAACTACCTCTGAACGTAGAATGGCTCATCGTTATGGACAACCTCCTTCCTTTCGTACGAGAAGGAGATAGCATTATATTATAATGTATAATGAAATATGCATTTTATACAAGAATTTTATGGTACAAAACTTATGGGCGTCGTAATCTTAAAATGTCATTCGCGGTTTTTTACATGACTGAGTTCTTTTCTAAATGTGTTAGTATAATAAGTCATAAAAACAAAATGACAATATAAAGAAACATTGTTTGCTAAGATTTGCTTTCTCAAAATCCTATGTTAAACCTCTTTCCTATGAAGGGTAAAATTCTTAGAAGTGAATATACGAAATATGAGATTGTTTGACCGTTTTTCGAGAACCATAAATTAATCGGAGGGATTGGAATCTAAGTACAGATCAATAAATAGTAACAATAAAATATTTATTTGCACAAATACATGAACGACCTTTCAATATACCACAAAAGAATATTATTTCTATTCCGTTTATTTATTTTGTGAATCAATACAAGACCAGTTTAATTTTACCACCACGTAAAAAGGCATTTGGATAAGAACTGTGTAAGGACTGTGTGATTTTATCAGTTGTAGCACTTCTGCTGTACAGCTGGCTCTAGTATGTTCTTTGTAAGCTTGTTCAAAGTGAAGTCTACGCAGACGTTTCTCACTTTGAGCGCAAAACACTAGTCGCAAGAGACAGTGCAAGAGTTGTTGATACACCTGTAGTTTACTTGTTTGTTTTATGAAGGAACCACTCTAATGTACTTTACGAAGTTGGATAATAAGGGCTTTGCCTTCAGGATAGTTTGGTTAGTTTGCATGATAATGTGATAGATAGGTAGACAGAATTATAGAAACACTTAACTCTAGATTTTTTTACTATATTCTTCCGCGGGATAACCTGACAAGGTATGGCATCAATGAAAGACCTGAAATAACAATACTTCAACGAGAGTAGGCCACCGGAGGCTGGCCGTCAAAGATAACTTTCATTTAACAGTATAATCATGTAACTTTTTTTTCTACTTTACTACATTGCTTAAATTTGCAATTAGTTCCCTTTTACAAAAAAAAAGTCCCACACTAGGAATAAATCCTGTACCGTGAGAAATTTATAAAAATATATGTATGAAACGGACAAAAAGAATACCAAGACTTAGAACAAATAATTTGTCCATTACACAAAGTATTGTCGCATGTAGGGCTTTAACGTACAACACTCAGCGTAAGCTTAGCGAAAAAAACAGTGTTGCAATTATTTGAATCACTTATGCATTCATAAGGTCGCTGGAGCAAAACATCTAGACTCATTTTACGTGGGCACAGAAAGAAGTAGCATATTTTTGCTTGAGCTGCAGGCATCCACGAAGTAACTTATGATATTATCAAGAGATCTTTCTGGTAATTTTTCACCAAAAAACCCTATGAAAAGTATGTGTTTTAGCTCCGGCGCACGGCTGTGGTGTGGTTACAATCAGCTTTAACTTTTATACGAAGAACATTTATACTATATTGAAAGAAAGACGTTAGCTCGGCACTTACGTCATTATGGTCTCGAAAAAACTTTCCCTAATAATAAACGTTCTAGCGCTGTTTGTTTTCATCGTTTCTTATACACATACACATAGCTACATTACTACTATATAACTAATGACAAAGCGCTCCAGTGTAATGCCTCACTTTTACTTAAAACTCGATGGTGTGATGACTGTTCGTGACCGTACAAAAAAATTTAATGCGCGATAAGTATGAAAATCGTTTCTTAATAAATAAACTCAAATAAATATTATAAAAATGCAGAAGTGTATGTATCTCTCTCTTAAATTAAAACCTGTTACATATTTCTAAACCCATCTGATATTTTCCTATCAACTCCGGGTTTTTCCTTACACCATACGGTTTACCAAAACAGCTTATTTAAACACGACACCAACACCTTTAACCCTTTCACGCAATATATATTTTTTATAATTTATTTGAAAACCCGAGACTCAAATTTCCGGGCCGGAACCTGTATCCTTTAACCCGGTGACAGATGTCTTCATTTAACGAACCAACCGGTCTCTTAAAATGACACCGGCCGGGGAAATTCAGTACAATGTTTAGGGAAACAAGCTCGCTTGTCGAAAATGTAATGACGTGCTCTTACTTCTTTGTTAGCCTGTATTTGTTAGGTTGATGTTTCAACAGGTCTATTAGTAAGGAGATACATCTTCAAAGCTTAGGCTCTTCCTGAATTGGGGATTATGTTCTTAACTGGCACTGTATTTTGTAGAATAATTTAGCATTTTGAGTACATAAATAAATTATTGCGCCAAATTTATCTGTCAAAATATATCTCAAAACGGCGAGTAATTATTTCATGTACAGTAAAATAAAACAGTACAGTAAAATAAAATGGAAAATGTAGTTATTTTGAAATGTTTCTCTAAATTAGACTTAACTAAAAATTTAACTCCTTTAAAATAAGCAATTAAGCACTGACAATCAAGCAATGAAATAATTTACTAACGACATTTATGAAATTCGTTTACTCTTAGAAGGCCATTAAAAATCTTACAAGGAATAATGCACTGGCTGATCCCTGTGGTTACGGATTAATAACATGGAGTGGCAACACCGCTTTTCATCCCATGAATGTCGTACAATGCGACTAAAGGAGCAAACTAAGCCAGAGAAAATCACTGTATAGAGAAGGAACACTTTAAATATATGTTTTCTAAGTATTTCCAGCAAGGGCCTTTAAAGTCTGTTAATGAGTGAAAATTCCTGGCCAATTTATTGTTCATTTGCCAATTGAAGTTACTAGTTAGCAAAAAAAAAATATGTTAAATTATTTTCAAATTTATCTTCGTTCCAAACTATATAACCAAAAAAACACTGTAATATATATCATTTAAAAGTTTTGAAAATTATTTAAAAATATTATATTAATTTATATCAATAATGAAAGATATGAAATTGTCGTCTTTACTATTTCTGTATCGATGACGTTTAAACCTTCAAGAGAAGAGCGTATATAAGTAAGAGGGTGCCTCTAACGTTTCCTACACACCATGCCGGCAGGCGTCATAGCCGTAGGATTTAGACACCGCGAGTATATTGCCGGCATCGCTAGGCCGCCAGCATATGTTACTGGAGGCAGGAGAACATAATTTCAGTTATAAATAGCCCGGTGGCCTTGTCGCAGTCTTGTTTATACGCCATGGCCGACGGCACTGTCGCCAGGCACATCGTAAATGCAGGAGGCCTAACGCTGGCAACTTACAAGTAAGTCTTAAGTCGAAGTTTAATTAGAGTACGACTTTTATTCGTAATTTCCCTATAAGATGAGAAAAACGCATTGTTTTATAGTATAAAGATTACTATTGAGTGCACTTTGTACCTCACGACTG
Source organism: Hyphantria cunea (assembly GCA_003709505.1). Lineage (NCBI taxonomy): Eukaryota > Metazoa > Arthropoda > Insecta > Lepidoptera > Erebidae > Hyphantria > Hyphantria cunea. The sequence continues at coordinate 1,453,832 of PKRV01000262.1, forward strand.
AAATAAATCTCCAAGGGGTACAAGGCCTATGGAAGGAGCGATTTGGGCAACCGAGTGCTGGACATGTCATCATTGCGATGGTAAGACCCGTTATGGAGGATTAGCTTGAGAGGCCTCGCGGGAGCCTCTCATACCGACTGACACAGGTGATCACGAGAAAAGGGTGCTTCGGAGAGGACCTGTGTCTGATTCGCAAGGAGTCAACGCCTGGGTGCACCACTTCGATCACCAGACCGTGGACGCGGCATTCCACACGCTGGCAGAATGTTCGGCGTGGGACAAATCAAGGCGTGATCTCTTGGCAGCCGTCGGAGTCGGAGTTCTCTCGCTCGGGAACATGATTATTGCAATGTTGCGGAGCGAGAGCGCGTGGAACTCTGCCGTCTCTTTCTGCAAGCAAGCTATGCTTGCGAAGGAGATGGCGGAGCGGGACCGGGAGAGGTTTAGAACTCTCCCTGTCCGCCAGGCCCGGGAACGGGCTAGGTACCGCAGACGACTCAGGCGCCGGAGATAACTAAATGATATCCGTCCTCCATAAGCGCAAGCCTGAGGGTGACAGGTGAGGCCACCTATCACCCTAGCAGAAGCAGGCCGGGGTGGCGGCGCGAGCCTTGACACTGCTCGCGCCCTTTTCTATACAGAATAGGAACGCGAGGGCTCCTACACAAGAGGGGGCCACCTATAAACAGTGGGTGGGCTGAGGCACGTCGGGGTTCTAGGGATTTCCTTACGAGGGTACACCTGGGTCTCTGGCTTCTAGTACCCGAGATAGTGTGCGGTTTTTAATCGGTCCGAGTCCGACATAATCACGACTACGATAAATATATTCGAGGGGACTTCCGTACAAAAAAAGGGGGTACAAGGCCTGCATATGACTTATATATACGAATCGTAACTGACTATGAAAGAAAGAGAGAAAGAAAATGTGTGCTCGTATTTCTCTCTCTTGCGACTACAGTAATATACAAAATTCAACTCTCACTCTTTCTGCCTTCACCAACTTATATCTCCCTCTCGAATTCCGTTCGCCTCAAAAAGTGTGTCGTCGCTTTCGTCCTGCATTCACCAGCTTACTCCCTATTCAAGCGTACGTAAAGAAGTTTTACATCTATATCTAAATATAGAATTTAAAGAAATGTAGGCATACATGTGAAAAAAAAACATAGTTTTGATTAACTGTTTCCAAAATAAATGAAAGTTTCCATTAAATTTACTCGCGTGTAGCGTAAACAATTTATTGGGTAATTTGTTTCGAATTCAGTTACTCAGCTGCAGTTGATAACGCGACGAAAGATTGATTGTAATAAAAGTGCAAACTGTTACTACCGAAAGCATAAACTCATTTTATTTTATTTTTAATATACTATGGGGCACACTAGCAGACGTATTGCCTGATGGTAAGCAATTACCGCCGCGCATGGACACCCGCAACATCAAAGGCGTCACAACTGCATTGCCGGCCTTTGGGGGAAGGGGAGGGGATGCGGGAGGGGTTGGGGTATGGTCCTCTGGTATCCTTCTGATGGTGTAAGAAAGCGGTTCCCGGATCCCTCCCGTCTCAGGCGCACACAGAGTGGCACACCGTATGGTTTTAGTCGGTTTGATTCCAACACTCCGCCCGAGGGGGTTTAAACATGTAAAAAAATGGTCCTCTGCTATCCTAACTCATTCGTTATAAAACACAGGGCCGGCACTTTTTCACACCGGTTTTCTGTAAGGCCGTAGTATAACTCCGGTCGAGCCGATATCTCAAATCAAGATCAGATCGGTAGTACAAATATAATTTAATTTAGCTGTCTTAGTGGTGCAGTGGCAGCGGATCCGACTGCTATGTTTGATATCTTAGGTCCGATTTCCGAGTCAGACCAAATGTTTGTGTGATCCGCAAATATTTATTTCGGAGTTTGGATGTTTTATATGTATATGTTTACAAAAAAGTAGCTAGTACCAGTTGTCTAGTACCCATAACACAAGCTCTGATTAGATTGGGACAAGATGTCGTTGTGTTTAAGATGTCCGAAATATTTAATATTATTGTAATTTGCGCAAGTTGACTTCAAGACACGCCTAAAATCATTCAGAGTGGCGTGTAATAATACAGGCCCATATTATCAGTGGACTGCAAAACACTGGTGATGTGATGAAACAAGAATAAAAACTGGAATAAAAACCTTTTATGCTTTTTATTAGTTAAAAATTTATGAACTCATAAAATATGAAAAAATATACATTTTACCGTGGGAGAGCCACGCTTCGGCATGAATGGGCCGGCTCGACCGGAGTGATACCACGGCCTCAGAGAAAACCGGTGTGAAACAGCGCTTACGCTGTGTTTCATCGAGTGAGTGAGGATACCGGAGGCCCATACCCCAATCCAACGCCCCCTATCCCCCTCACCATCCCCCTTCCTCCCAGGCCGCCATAGTGTGGGTCACCATGCTGCATTGTTCTTTTTCGCATTGAGGATGGTGACCACCACTCTTGGATTCTGCTCATGCTTTCCATCAGGCAGGGCAGAGTCATTTTGGCAGCTTAAATATAAATAAAATAAATAAATAAATAAAAATAAAAATACCTCGGATTTATAATAGAAAATATTTCAAAATATTACGTAAACTTGACTTGCTATAAGGTCTTTATTAAATTTCATTTTAAAAATATTTATTAAATGATAAGAGGCTGCAAGCATAAAAGGTCGGAGATATGTACTCGTATGTAATGTAAATAACTCTGCAGGCAAAGCTTTTCATCATTTAATGCACCTGTACATAACAATTTTGATATAAGAGATTTAACGAAATCTTTTAATGCAGTATGCTACGTGAGCCAAAAATAAAGCAGGAAAATTAAAAATAAACCTGTCGTTTTTATAATTCCAACCAAGAGGTTGTCGCAATATATTTTGCAGTATATTTTGAGATTTAATTAATACAGTGTCTGAATGACCGAGTTAAGCTTGGTATTTTTTTTAAAGTCAAACTTTTATGACATCGTCTAAAATTTTTTGGTCTGTGTATCTCAGGTCGCGAGACGCGTGACGCGTGACGGTCGGCCAGTTTCCAGTGGCCAGTTGGACGGTGTTCCAGTGCTCCACGCTAATTTGTTTGTTTTTGTCAGTGTTTAATATAAATGTTGATATTTATTTGCTGTATCAGATTTATTTATTTGCATGTGAAAAAAAGTTACACTTTTACCATGGTTTCATAAAACCACACAATCCTTTTTTGTAAATGTTACTAAAACGAATTCTAGATGGATCGATTTATCGTCCCTACACCTCCTGTATAGTTAATTGTGATGAAATACGTTGGAACCGCTTCCGAGGTTTAGACTATAAATATTTACATACTAACAACCTGCCCGGTTTCGCACGGGCTCTTCATGGAAAATATAATATAGATATATACAAAAACAGACAGACGCGGTGAAGGAATTTTTTTCTGTAGTGATATATTGCCTCAGGTAATGTTAAATTTTCGTTGTTTGTTTATAGCAGAACAATCAGTCATTTTTCTAAAATACTAAAGCAGTTAGAACTTAAGAGTAGTATATTTAACGCTATAATTCACTTCGGGATTAAGAGGAATCTAACTGACTAGTTTCATCTGTGACCTTGAGTGATAAGCCGGTTGAACCCAGACCGGGTTGATTTCCGGGATAAATAATTGTGTGGTGAGCATATGCGTTGGATTATAGCAGTGTATTTATAAATAGTCTTGGCTATCATAGAACAAGCTTTGTCTAGTTTGGCACACTTTCGTGTGTGATTTTATTGTTTGTTTTTTGTTATGATTTCACAGCTCTAAACGGCTGTGAAATCATAAAAATAACTAAGAAATTCTCCCACAAAAATACGGCACACAAGAAGAAAAATTCCCTGTGTTTAGATGTGTGATCAGACTTTCACAACAAGAGTGTTAACAGTTACGGCTACAAGTATAATAAGTACACTGGTTGCGAAACATGGACGTCAAAATGGGCGTCATTAGTTTAACGTGCGCCACAAAGGTGCAGCACCCACTTGGGATAAAACTAGAACATTATTTTACTCAACACATGCGAGGAATTTAGGTTTAGAGTTCGTGATTTGTCTTAATTAAAATTGTTTAGTTGCAGCTATGCCATTAAACTCCTACAACGAAGAGCTGGAATAGAAATTATTTAGCAAAATCGCTTGCTACACAGATAAGTTTTATAGGTAACAAATGCAGTTTCCATTGAGTTCATTTTGTCGAGACGGTAAATTCGCAACTGTTATTCATGAGTGTGGCGCTCATAGCCCAGTTGCACTCGGTGATTAGAAACAATCATCGAGGGTAAGCAACGATGGCGCGGTCAGTACCTGGATGGGTGACCGCTGGTGGCATGTTACCATGAGCGTCTCCGTGATTCGGAGGTCACGTTAAGCAGTCGGTCCCGGTTGTTATCATACGATAACAGTCGTGAAGCTTAGTTGGAGGCCTTCGGGCGGCTTAAAAACATCCAACGGCAAGATTTACGTAGCCACAACGTATTCTTGCCAGTCCCCAACCCGCACTTGGCCAGCGTGGGGANTGGGACATTATGGGTTGTTGTTTATTCATGAGTTAAAATATTTACGTGTTTGATTATCTCAGTTTAACACGCTTCTAATTAACCACTAAACAGATCTGTTTTCATATTAGAATTGAAAAAGTATTGGGAATAATCCAATTAAAAGACACAGTCATCAGTTTTAAAGATAATAGAGTTATGCTAGTTTTAGCACGAACGGGCCGCATTGACCGGGGCAGTACTCGCAACAGTATTCGTGCTGTCGTGTTTCGTTGGTGAGTGCAAGACCGGAGGCCCAATTGTGCAGAATCATCACCAAGCCACCCTGTCTGCAATCATAATGAGCATAGTCACCACCACTCTTGGATTTGGTCATATTTTCCATCAGCTAGAGTATAGTCACTTTGACAAGCTCATAAATAAAATAGTAAGATAATGTCCAAAACATCGCCTAACATATACACAAAAAAATATTCAGCAAAATTTAGAATCTGATACTTTGAACCCCGTTGGAGAGGAGACCGATAATAATGTTACTGTAATACATACATTTATATATAATATTTCACATAGCCCAGTTGTACTCGGTGATTAGAAACAATCACCGAGGATAAGCAACGACGGTCAGTACCTGGATGGGTGACCGCCGGTGGCATGTTACGATGAGCGTCTCCGATATTCGGAGGTCACGTTAAGCAGTCGGTCCCCGGTTGTTATCATGCGATAACAGTCGTGAGGCTTAGTTGGAGGCCTTTGGGCGGCTTAAAAACATCCAACGGCAAGATTACGTAGCCATAACCTAGTCTTGTCAGTCCCCAACCCGCACTTGGCCAGCGTGGGGATGTATGGCCTTAACCATCCCGAGCCATCCAACCATCCAAGAGACCCGAGCCCAGCAGTGAGACGTTATGTGTTGTTGATTGATTGATGGATTGATAATATTTATTCAAAAAGATAAGAAGTTTTTTTTTATTATTTATTGAAACAATATAAAATACATTACTAGATGACAACTAGAATACTAATCTACTTACAAAATGTTGGCCTTTAGAACCATTTATATTGGACAGCAGTTTCTACTGTGTGATAATTTACATAATAATTTTTTTCAGTCAATTAGGACCAGCAGTAATAAGACTACGTGAAAGGACTGCATTATTTTTACTCAATTTACGTACTCACTTATAAAACAGGCTCAATTATGTTTTACAAAAATTGTTTTATATTTGATAAACAACTTGATTCTCACGAACTGTCGCTTTAAAAGCTCTTACAACAACTTTTATCGCCGTAAGTAATTTAAGATCATCAGCGAATAATAGACACGTGGTGTTTCTAACGACACCAGCGGAGTCATTTATCATAATAATAAATTGTAACGGCCCAAATTACTGACTTGGCTCACGCCCGATCTTGAATGTTAGGGTTGAGATTTATAGTCAGCCTATTCCAAAAACTGCTGCTCTGACGTCAGTGTGTTCTGAACCCTAGAAAGAAATTAAGCAATATAGGTGTGGATTGCTATGTGCTTTGTTCAGTTAAGATTGTGGAAAGAACCTTGAGCGAGTAGTTAAAATAATATTTTAGTATAGCAAAATTTTAATCTATGTTGTAAAAAACGACAGAAATTGGATAAATTATAGGTCTTTCCACATACAAAACATCAGCATTGGATTATATTTTGTGTTAAAACTAATTGTATTTAAGTAGGCATAAATGTTCAGTGACATTCACAAGCTAAAAGCAAAATACGTAAGCAAAAAGTAAAGTAAGTTATAAAAATGAAACATAACTGAAACGTGTAAATGGAGTTTGAAATAAAATATCGTTTGACATAAGCTGAAACGTGCCATTCAGAATATTAAAGGTAGCACATTTAATGGTTAAGCTGAGACTAGCAGATGGCGATTTAAAAATAACGAGTGATGTATTATGTAGTTAAGTATTACTAAATACTAAATGTTAGAATATGTAGAGGAATACGCTTTAAAACCTGTGTCTCCACCAGTTTAATTGTTGTTATAATTTGAATTTAATAATTGAACTGTTTTAAAAAATAATTATACCATATTATTTTTATAAACTTGGTAAAGAGTTGTACGAAATAGTATTTTTTTTACTTATTGCACAAGATAATATTAGATTGTGCAAGTAACAGCACTGTTTATTTAATGTAATTATATTATTAAAGTAGACGTGATTAAAAGAACCTATTAAAAATGTGTGCGTGTACTAGTGTACACACGTAAGAAGTGAAACTTCTTTATGGCCTTATTTTTCGAAAAATGATCTACATGCAACTTTCCAGAAATTGGTTAAATAAAGTTAAATTAGATAAAGTTTAAACAAAAGGATTTTATTATCATAGACATGAATACAAAAATAATACAATTATTTCACTTCACCTTTTTGCTACTAAGATTATTACAGCATTTCATTAATTATAATAGAATTATTACTATCATTGTCATCGTTATTAAATATTTTTGTAATTAATGGCTTATGGTAACTGAAATATGAAAAGCGACATGCTATCCCTACTCCGTTGGAGAAAGTGAAAGTACTCTTCGTCTGAACCAACCGTGGTAGGGCCAAGAAAAAGATGGCGCGTAACGGATAAATGTGACGCGTAACCGAAAAATGTGACGGTAATTTTTTTTTCCAACGCCGATAAAGAAGTTTCACTTCAAAAAAGGAAATTCTTTACATGTGAATATAACTTTTTCTTTACTTGATATCATTTTTTTTTCTTTTTTAATACTAATAATAATGTATTTGCAAAACACAGCACACAACCATAACAAGCAACATACAAGTTTTCAAACAGTAAAAAAATGGAGTGAACAAATTGTTTTTTTTTGAGCAAGCGGAGCGATTTAGCTATCGCTTGTTAATTAGTTAGAAGTTTACTTAGGCTTCATATAATTGTAAATGTTCATACTAACAACGTCTATATTGGTCCTAGTTTATATATAACAAATAAGGTTATTATACATATACATTTTATTTTATGTTAGTTCTATCTTAAATACAAAAGTACATATTCGTTTTACATTTTTGAGAAAACGATATATTTTTAAATAGACAGCTGAGCACGTATACAAAATCACGTTTTGTATTAATCGTGGAAAAAATAGTTATGAATGGCTTTTTCGAGACATAAAGAAAATGTACTAGATTTAAATATATACCTCCATATACCTACAACTTCATTGAAATGATATCACTTTAATTGCACAATGAAATCTGTTATTATCTAACAAGAAAAAAGTTTAAAACTTACTGTAATAAATGTAAAACTTTTGATAAAATTTAAAATATACAGCCTATTTTTTGCGAGCCATTATTAAAAATATATTAAAACCTCGCGCATTAAGAACATTTTAGTGTTTTAAACTAAACATACTCGTCTTGGCTCTCAAAAATGTTACCCTTATCTTTTGGCTTTGCCGTAGTCGAGTAAAAAAATTAATTAACGAGCCTGTCTGTCTTGCAGTTGGTTCGATTCTAACCCAGGATAAATAATTAGACCACGCAAATGATTTTGTTCACTGTCTGGTTGTAATTTATCCAAAATATCTATCAAATCTTTAGAAATGTAAAAATTTTCATTAAAATGATACAGGCATTCCGTAGTTTGGGATCAAACTGCCGAATAAGATATGTCAATCGTGAGTTTATTATTTTTACGAAATGTATTTTTATTGTAACATCACTTTGAGAATAAAACGTACGAGACATGATGTGAATACTTGTGTGTATGTGTAGTATGTGTTTGTATATGTGTGTGTAGTGTGTATTTGTATATGTGCGTGTGTCTGTACATATATTTGTACTATCAGTTTCGTAGACTGCGCTTCGAATTTAGTTTAGCGCCATAAAAACACAGAAACTAACAATAAAAAGTTATAAAACAACGTAAATATTCCTTTGTACAGTAACAGAGGCGTATTCACACGGCGTGAAAATGTGGACATGTTGTAAAAGAGAAATAAAAAAATATTGTAGTAAAACAATTCCGGAGTAAAATTGGACATTTTCGCTTTTGTGCCCTTGTGTTCCGGTAACCGCTTTTGCAACGCAACAAGGACTTAAAATAATATTGGGCTTTTACTGGAACTCGTTGCTTATAAGCGCCAGATTGTAAATATTCAGTAGTTTAACTAGCTGCTCCTATCGTCCTTTTCTTCTCTCTACGATCTACTGTTTTAAAATAACAGTCTGTATTTTTTTAGTTACCCCAGTGCGGTAAATGATGATATCAATGCATTATAAATATTATCTTTGAGTTTGAACATATATTCCTAAGTATTTTCTTAATTATAATCTTTAGCTAAATGTTAGCCCGTCCTCAGAAAATTCTATTCTCAAAATATCTGCAAAAATTTTAAGCAAATATACGTAAATATTTTTTTTGTGACTTTTGTCTTCAGATCTATCTATTTACTTAATATTAATAATTAGTTTGAAAGCAATAATATAACTCTTAAATAATATTTCTATTTATTATCTTAGCAGATACTCTAACATAAAAACAATAAATTACGAAATTAATTATTTTAGTAAGTATTTGAATGCATAAAGTGCTGCCACAAAGTTTCATTGAAAAAGCCACTTCGAGTAATTTTAAATCACGAACACGGGCTCTCATAAACGTGGTTAACTATCGAATGTGCTTACTCAGTTAATTGGCACAAACTTTATTGCTGATGGTTGATATGAAAAGTAATTGTAATGCTATTAAACTGTGACTTTCTCATACGAGGTATTATTACTATCGTGAGATAATGGATTGCTTAGCATAAATACAGAAGATAATATATTAAATTTGGTATAGAGGAAAGGACTGCTTGAAATCGGTTTTCTTTCTTTCTCTATGAGTGAGAACCCCGAATTTACCTTTTTTCTTCAAAAGCACCTGTGCCCTCTACAGAGCGAGCGCTGGCCCCTCGAACGGAATCACTCCTAAATATTTTAACAGAAATAAAGAAGAATTCTTACATAAATAAAACAATGTTTGTTTTGGTCGCATTTTACATTACGCATTTTCCATGACTGCCTTTAATATATTTTAATAACACGACTAATACTTCTAGTACGCTAGGTTTTGCGTATACCTTAGAACCGCGGTTCATTTTTTATGTTTAATTACAAGTTCTTGACAGCTGTGTGGTGCCAATCGCTATTTGAAGTCGGTACTTTAATAGTTTCATTTCAACGTTCCTTTTGATACTTTTGAATATAAACTGGTTCTTTCATAGAACAATTTTATGAATTTAATGTACACGGCTTGATGTAGAAGCCAATAATGTTTTTGAATGGTTCGACTATGTTTTTATACTATTCACACTCACACACAAATGATTTTCAAATTCCTTTGAAGAAATTATAAATGGAGTTTTATTGGAAATATTTCTAATGAGGGTATATTTAGCTAAACATTCAATCTAGACATCAACTACTTTTGTGATGACAGGTATATCACTTTTATTTAAATTAGAAGAATAGCCTGTCCTTACAAAATATACAAGTGATATCGGGTAATGAGTTTATATTTTTCATACTTCAGAGGTTGAAGGTGTGTCGAATTTCGAATACAATGAAAAACATATTTTAGCGCCATCTAACAACAAACATATAGAACTACGGAGCTACCACCTATCCTACATTTCACAATGAAAATTTTTGCGTTTATTAGTATGCTCATATATAATACAACTTCCTAATATCATTTGTTCTCTCGCCCTTTATGTTGAGGTGTGAGAATAAAACAGTCGGAAGACTATGTTTTTACAGTTCTATTAATATCAAACTTATCTGTTGATATTTACAGTAGGTAGTTTACTGTAGTAATATAAAGCACGAAAGCGTTATGTTAGCTTGCCCAATTAATTCATAACACTTGAAATATTTTGTAAAAGTTAAATTAACAGGTTTTGCATAAACAGCTGCTGGATGCATAAATCAGCACCGCATAGCGCATTATCGCATTCCAAATACCGCGTCAAATAAATACAGTCATTTTCCCGCAGTTCCGTTTGCATGTTTTGTATGACGTTTCTGTTGTTGAATTAAGTTGTTAAAACCTGAAGTTTTATTTGTTATTTTTATGCTAAACAAATTATAATTTAATACCTAACAAGGCCATGCAGTTTGAGATATCGAATGGTGCTCGTGACTATAATTCAAGAATTGGTTATATTGCTTTGTAGTCTCAACTCATATAAACTGTTCTGGCAGCTATAACACAGTTTTATACTATTATGGCTGCCGACGTTAACCTAAAAATGTAAGGATTAGTATCACAAGTATTTTTGTAATAGATTTAAAAAATAGTGAATAAAAATAAAAAAAAAAATATTTTTATTCTCTTTATTAAAATCATATTTACATCCGACTAATATTATAAACGCGAAAGTTTGTATGGATGGGATAAAACTTTACATTAATATAGCTGATACATTAGAATATCACATAGACTACTATTTGCCGCGATAATCGATATATACCCGGGCGGAGCCTACACAAACAAATATTATATACATTTTTAAATATACATATAAAAATAGTAGACGACCGACTTCGGATACAGGGAACAAAGAAACCGGTGGTTAGGGTTCCAAAGACAGGGACCTCCTCACAATACGAGTCGTTTATTTCAAGTTTTCATTCTTTTTTCAGTGATGTTGTCCTACGTAATTTGTTCACTTAGTCGCCTTTTACGACCCCAATGGGATACATGAGGGTGGTTACACTTTGTATTCTTAATCCGTCACTATACTATAAAACATAGGTGGCGACATGGTCTGAGCATTAATGGATTCAAAGGTGTGTTCAAATTTTAAAAACTCAATGTGCGAATGACAAACGCTTCATCTAGCTGAAAAATATTTATTTTACTTTGTGTTCGTATGTAAAATGTATACAAGTATTTGCGCGTATATTTTGTACCAATGAACGAAATTATTGAACGTTATATATAAGTCATTTTTAAAATTTGTAAATTTTGTCGATTTTAAATATACATAAAATAAAAAAAAATAGACAAAAGGAGAGACAAAATATGTCAATTTAATAATCGTCGGTCATATTGTTATAATATCATTAAAAATGCTTGAGCAATTTACACACAAGTTACACATTATAACAAGATATTCAAAGATACGAATGGAGATTAATATACAAATACACATTACGCTTATCTAAACTAATATTTTTAAACGAGCAATTCTTGTATATCTATATATTTTATAATCTGAATCTCGGAAACGGCTTAAATGATTTTCATTAAATTTAATATGCGGAGGGTTTTTAGGGGTGATAAATCGATCTAGCTAGGAACCAATTTTAGAAAATTTGTATTTTTAACAATCAACTTTATCGGTAATTAATATCCATCTCGCGCCATCAATCACAATTCGAGCATTATACTATACATTAAACTATACTAGAATAAGATCCATTGCGATGTCATTGGTGTAGAATTAACAGTACCAGGGCGTACCCAGAGAGGGTGCCACTAAACTTATTTTTTTTGGTGGCGAGCAAAGCTCAGTTACTCAAGTACTGTTATAAATACTAGAATTATTATAATTTTTAATGAAATTTATTTCTTACTTTTATTATTGAATGTGAAATGTATGGTAGGTAAGAAATATCAGTATTATTTTAGTTAACATATTATATGCTTTTGAGCTCAATATTTAGGTTATAAATGGCAGTAATAAGCCGTGTCATCAAGGAATTACTTGTTTCTAAATCCACTGCCATTTTGTTACAGCGCGTGTGTTAATCGTGTTACAAATCGATTGCGTTTATTGATAATGTCACCGTTTGAATTCTCAGTTTGACACAAATTGGTATTGAATTGTACAAATTCTGGACAAACAAACTATTATTCCCGCTTAACGGTTTGTGTTCGTGGTGAAAATACAGTTGTGGTGTACAAAATACTATGCAAAGTTATCATAGATGTTTGTTATATTTTTTTTCATTTCCTAGCAATCTGGGAATAATTCTGTATAAAAAATGGAAGTGCGTTATAAGAAACCAAAGACATAAACACTATTTATTTTGACTTGAATTTGTCCGTCAGAACTTAGCTACACATATATTTTTATATACCCTATAATATGCTGCTGTTATAAGCCTGTCTCAACTTAATAAATTATTTTAATGGCCACCCATTTCAATAATTTTCGTATAGATTTTTCCAAGCAACTCAGCTCATTTAATTCCACTACTTCATATCCACTATTTAATCTACTTGATGAACTACTACGTCATATCCACTATTTAATCTACTTGATGAACTTCTGCTTCATATCCACTATTTAATCTACTTGATGCACTATTGCGTCATATCCACTATTTAATCTACTTGATGAACTACTACGTCATATCCACTATTTAAATTACTTGATGAGCTGCATGGATTGCATAGTAGCTGAGGTAGTTACTGCTCCGCCTTTTTTTATTCTTAAAGTTGTGGGTCTCGATCATCATAGGACTAAACTTCGAGTGATCATTAACTCATTGTTCTGAGTCGGGGTATTAGTTAGTATGAGTCTCTTATGACAATAGATATGTAACTAGCGTTGGAGTTGTTTTTTTTTCAAAAAAGTATAAAAGTGATATTTAACATCATCAGTACATTGTCGAAAACATCTCCTGAAAACTGAAGTATAGGTACACCAAATTTTGTAGAAAATACATACATGCAAAACACATGAATCTTCTGAAAACAAATAAATCCTCAAAATAAAAGATTAGAAACAAACCTGACAGCCATATCTCAAACAACCACTTATTATTATTCCGAACGCAGTACACACGCACTACCCCGAATGTCAGCTTTCCTCGTTCATGACATATCGCGGTTTGTACATACCACCGTTATATCCCGCCAATTTAAATATTCCACGCGTTGACGGCTCATTGGACCCGAACTGACGTAAGCGGTCGTTGTACATGTTTGAATTCGTTATTGAAAACTCAATCGATTATCAAATAGACAGATGATATCAAGGTCTTTACATTTATTTTTATTCGTTCGTAAATTTGTGAGTTGTTGTTTTTTGAATAATAAAGATGCATAATAAAGTACAATAAAGAACACATACAAACGATTTTGCGTGTCAGTCATTTGATTTAAAATTTAAAAAATTACAATCTCAACCCATCAAATAATAATTGCTGTAAGTTCTGCTTAGTTCTAAACGAATTTCATGTAGGTGTATGATAACAAACACTATAATATGTATCTATTGTGCTACGCCGTAGCTGATTGCTTAGCTACGTTTGCTACGCTGTCACTGCAATAATCACTGAAAGATAATGGTAATGTTCTTTATGTTAGTCAATCCATTTCACAATATTTTTTTAAGCGAGATGGCACCACCATACGCAATTGCTCATATTGAGTGATATCAATAATGTGTTTTTTCTATGAATATTGTAATAAAGTTAAAATTAATCCGATTGTTTTAGTCAGAATAGAGTTTGCAGTATGTTAATTTTGTCATTTTAGTTTTAATATAACGTCAGGTATAACTTACTGCTCTGCCCAATGTTATTTAATAACCAAGCATAAGACAGATAAATAATTGGTTTTCCAAGTAGGTAGACATTTACACAACTAGAATTTGCACACTATGAAGGATTTTGGCTTTGTGTATGTATATAATTCCGTTCGCAATTACTAACAAGAAACTTAATGTTTTTTACTTTGAACATGTTTATCATGGGAAGAAACACTTAATCCACCATTAGGACAGATGACAAGGGTTGAGAGTTCAGGGCTGAATTCTGGGGTTACATTTTTGATGAGAAATTCTTGTGTCCGAAATTTTGATGGCATGCATACAAACTTAGAAACATAATAACTTTGAAAGAGAGAGTAGGAAAAAATTAGTTATACTTACACCTTAATACCTATACTGATCTCATGTATATGTATTTTGTATATATTAAAAGGTCACAAGTAACATTAATGTCACAGCCAACTAACCTTATTAACCCTTTAATTAACAGCCTCGTTTCTTTTGAATTGAATTTAAAAAGGTAATAAGCAATAACAGCTCGCTCTCATATATGAAGACTAGATATCTGTTAATATAAATATCTATTAATTTTTTTACGTAATATTTACGTAAATATCTGTAGCAAAGAGCCATCCCAACAACACTGTTTAAAGTTTACTTCTACATTCAGACTCATTATATCAAATCAATAAATAACTTTTATATTTTCTCACAAGTAAATTAAATTAAACAGTTTATTAAACAAAAAGTTTTTTTATCTTGAACTAAATACTCCGATTAAATTAAATCTTTCAGTGGTCTAAATCCATACCTGTGATTGTTGCATTTAGTTCGCAAGTGTACACAAGCCAACATACATCACCCAGTTAACTGGGCATGACAACTGCTCCCAAGGAGCTGGCTGTTTTTTTATTTTCTTTCATTCGCTTGCCAGTAAACCTCTAAAGCCTTCAAACTCTGTACAAACGGTATTGACGCCCGTCGACATCTTTGTGAGAATGTTTCCAATCGTCACCAAATCGTTTCATTTTGTGTTATTAACTTTTAATTGATTTCTGTAATTGTGATCAAAAGTTTCACTGTATAACAAAGTTTGAAATGTTCAACTAATGTAAATAATTAAACAGTAATTAATTTTAAAATTTAATCAAATACTTAACTGTGAAACAAATATTTGATGTCCGTTCCATTAAACTTAAATATTATGTTGTAACTAGATCTTATAAGCAACCTATTTTGGAGGCAAATAAGTTGTTGATATTGAATAATAAGTCCTTTTAAAATATGAAAACAAAAATGTGTTAATAATGATCAACTAAACCATCATTAACAACTAATTTTCTTACTAAATGATAATTTTAGTATTAAGTAATTTATCTAAACAAAGTCACTTTTACTAAATTTTGTTATATTCATGAAAAATAGTGTAATTGTATATTACACAATTTTTTTATTTATAAACTAAAATTTTCTGAAAACATTTTAAATTCATATATGCACTCACACACATTGTTACAACGATTATACGTCCTAATTACCGCTAACAGATAATTAATAAAATCTTATAATTAATAGATAAAATACAGCATATCAAAAATAGTTTGTGGCATACTGAAAAAGCTTCAGTACGTAAGCATTAATTAACTATAACTGCAAACCTAGATATAATCACCTCAAATAGTGTAATAACTTATTATGTAAACCGCTATTTTAGTGCCATTAATAACTTCAGATCATTATGTAAAGATTGTCGTCGGTGCCAAGAACCTATTAACTTAAGTACAAAATAATAAATATTATTATATAGATAATATAAATAGGACCTCCACAAGCCAGGTGGAGTGATAAACTGTGCAAGACGGCTAGCAGGAGATGGATGCGAGAAGCAGAAGATCAAATTAAGTATCGTGCAATTGGAGATGAAATTGATAAGCGTGTTTAATTAGATTGGTGTATATGAATAAATGTTTTAAATGAAAATCCATAAGATTCATCTTTTTATATTTAACGTTTACGAATAGTTTGGGCTGCCCTTGCCATTATGGGGCTAAATATTGAAATTGTTGGGGTGTTTTTTGGTTGTTAGACTATTGAAATGTTTTATTGCAAACTGCCGTAATACAATTACTTTACTCTAACACTTTATCTATTTGTAAGTTGTAAATTATTTTTATTTTTTGTTTATCAATACTGATTGGACATCCAACAAAAAAAAACAACCACCAAAACAATAATTACAGTACAACAGTACTGTAATTGTTTTGATGGTTGTTTTTAAGTGGAATAAAAAAATAGAAAAGAAATATTGTACAAATGCGAACTTGTCTTGAGGCATTCTCTCCCAGTCGTTGTCAATTATAATCTACCTTTAAACGAGTATTCTTGTACGGATTTAAAATAGAAAAAAGTCATATTACATATCTCACTTTATATATTTTTCAACATATAAAGTACTAGAATTTGCCCGTGAATCAGCTCGCGTTTATTTCAGTTTTATTGGTAAATAATAGTTTATGTCCTTCCTTCTAAACCTAACCTATCTTCATCCTCAATTTCATAAAAATTGGTGCAGCGGCTTAGCAGTGCAAGTGTAGCGGACAGACAGACTTACCTCGGAATTGATAATATTACTAAGGTTTTTTTTTTGTTTTTAGCTCATTCTAGTGCATAGGTAAACTTTATCTTTATCTGTAAATTAATTTTCTTTATTAAATAACTTTCTCTTCTCCAGTAAATTTTTTTTAGGTGCTACTGAATATTTAAAGCTACCGAAATTGATAATGTTTTTATCTTTGTTACAGATAGTACTGTTGTAATGCATTACTAAAGTGGATTGACTGGATAAAAAGTTACTTGTGAACGTGATTATAGAAACACATGGTAAGTATATCTATTACTAAAATAAATTACGACTTAATCATTCAGAAATAGGCTTAGTTTAAAAAAAACAGACGTGAAGGCAAGGTTGAGTTGGTTGGTGGAATGTTATATGCTAAAATAATTGAACGAGGGCTTAGAGCCTAAATGTTTTCTTACAATAATAATCTAATATGATATATAATTGATTGCTAAATGATATTGATAGCTAAGACCATACACCGCGTTCAATGACCGGTAGGGTACTGACATTTAAATGGAAATTAATAATGAATATTGTCGAATTTGCTGACCCTATGTTTACGATTTGGCAATGTACAGATGCGTTATACCGAAAGTAAAATAAATAACCTCCAACTATGATAAATAAAACCATACAAAATACTTGATTTTTCTCATGTGTATTTTTGCAAAACAAAGTGCACACTACGCACACAGTGAAAACTCGAAAGAATTTTTTTCGTTTCTATAAAATTTTTCATTGACTTAGATCCTTTTAGTCATAGTGTAATGACCAACTTATAACCTTCCTTGATGACAGGGCTATTTAAAGCTAAAATATTTTTTCAAATCTTATTAGTAGTTCCCGGAATTAGCGCGTTCAACCAAACAAATAATATAACAAATTCTTCAGTTTACTAAAATATCACTGCTCTAGTATAGACGTGTTTGCAAAGTCTAAATAAATGTAAAAGTTTTCAACTCAAGAAGTGTAAAGTCTATCAAAGCTACTTTAACTATTTCCTTACTAAATATTTTGATTGATTAACTCCGATGGCGGTGACGGCTATACTAATGAATACACAGCAACAATGCTTTCATCAAGTACTTTGTAACTTCTCCGTCTATGTAGTATCTGTATTGTCTGTCTGGTGGCTGCCACTCTTGGATTCTACTCATGGCTTTCATCAGACTAAGTTAGGTCATTTTTGCAGTTTTATAAAACTATAGCAACAAAGAACACTTTTAATACATTTTCTCAATACTATTGTAAGACTTTGAAAGTTTAAAAATTTAGACACAAAATTCTTTATTGGTTTTTGAAGTTTATTTTAAAGAATTTTAGGTTGAAAAAGATCAAAGTGAACAAATACAAAGACACAGTATGCTTTTACATATCAAAAATAAATGAACGTAAATAATAAGTTTATTTAAAAGAACGTAAATAAAAACTGTTGACAAAAATTATATAGCACGCTTGTTGACAGCAAACGTTGTTTAGTTTAGATTAGTTTAGTTTTTTGAAAAACATTAATGGGTCATCCTTATCGTTTAGGGGTATGAAAATAGACAATGGCCAATTCTCAGACCTACCGATATGCACACAAAATTTCAAAAAATCGGTCTAGCCGTTTCGAAAGAGCTTGTTAATAAACACTGCTATACGAGAATTTTATATATTAGAAGTCACCCGAGCCTATATGAATCTATTGCCACCACATTTATTAGAAATGTTTCAGTAGTTTAGGCCCTACTGTAAAGCATACAAACGTATATAGACTGCTAAAACAATAACATTATATATGTCATAGTCTGGTAATAATATCACGTCGTATTCAAATTAAGTCGTGCTTGCTATTTGAATTTCCCTAATGTTACACAACACAAAATAATTTCATTTACTTCAAGGTTTTTTAGGCCTTACAGCACATTTACAGATTTGAACACGACCTTAAAACTTATACATTTCTTTGCTCTTACCAGTTAATTCACGAAATGTCTTCACAACAGGAGGTATGTTAGGTAAATAAGCTTTCTACAAAGATATGAAAGAAGTCTCATTTTCAACGAGTGTCTTACTTCGTGGCGTCTAAAGGTCCCATTCTGTTGCTGCGATGAGTTTGCTGAAACAGATTCGGGTGGTACTGCACTGAGAGCTTTACTTATTTACACTTGTCGGTTCAACTAGAGTGAGCAAATAATGCTTTACAAGGATCTTACAGTTCTTTTAGATAACTGGCTGAAAAGCCAATTTACTCTAAACTTAACTAATTATTTATAACATCTCTTGTGGAAATATATAGGATACCAGGTTTTGCTTTCGGCTTCACTCGTATGTATTTGGTAAATATTTGTATTAAAAATAAATGTAAAGTAAATATTTCAATTTGTATCTTTTATTCTTTTACTTTAAAAACTTTAGGGGATGGAAAGGAGGGGGGGGGGGAGTTGA
Source organism: Hyphantria cunea (assembly GCA_003709505.1). NCBI lineage: Eukaryota > Metazoa > Arthropoda > Insecta > Lepidoptera > Erebidae > Hyphantria > Hyphantria cunea. The sequence continues at coordinate 1,472,957 of PKRV01000262.1, forward strand.
GGTATGGTATGGCACATGCGCTGTTTTCTGTGAGGCCGCGGTATCACTCCGGCCGAACCGTCTATGCATGCCGAAGCGTGGTTCTCCCATGGTATTCTGATTGTTAATTTATTATTTTATCTATATTCGTACACTTCAACATACAACTTTAATTAAAAAAATAAAAGTTTAATTTTATCAAGAAGATATGTAAATATACGTGTTGTTTATTATTACACCACAAGCAAAATATTTCCTTGTATTTGTAACAAAAACGTAGACAAAAGTTGCTGTTAGAAGTTGTCAACTTGAAATTTTGTTTTTGTTATTTTTCTTCCGATACAGGCAAAAACTTGTTTTATCTGAAGAAGATCATTGCAAAGGCCCTCACTATTCTAGTTTTTGCTTTTCTCTCCAACTCTCCGAGCGCACTAACAACACAAACTAGACAAGATTTTTCACTCGTTTTTATTTAAAATGGAAAACTTTTTCCGATAAACTAAACTTTAGGAACTTAGTAATTTGAAGGATCACTTTTAAAGTTATTTTTCGATACAAAAGAATTCCAGACAATCGGATTGGTAAGTTCCGTAAGCTTTATTTTTAGGGTTCCGTTGGTCAATACGCCAAAAAAACCGTAATATGCCAATCCAATGATGGCAATTTTTTATATGTATACGGGTCTCTCAAAGTGACTCCACTATGCCCGATGGAAAGCATGAATAGAATCCAAGAGTAGTGGTCACCATACTCATTGTAAATGCAGACAATGCAATCATGCAGCATGGTGACCCATACTATGGCAGGTCATCAAGAGGCTTCTGCACCATTGGACCTCCGCACTCACCAACGAAAAACGACAGACGACGATTCTAAGCATTCATAGTGTGTGTAGATTTAGGTTATTGAGAATAGTGTAGAATGAAGTTTTGCTCATACTGCTGTCTCTCCAACATAGATTTATGACTTGAAATTTTAAGGGTGAAAGTAGTGTATTTTCGGAGATTATTGAAAAAAATACATACCGGGGAAGATTAACTTCTTGTCGCTCTTGTCTAAAGGTCGTTTCATAAATATATTTTTCCACGTATACTTTGTTACACGACCATTAAAAGTATTATCTAAGAAAATTAGCAAGTAAGATTTAAGCATCAGAAAATATAATTAAAGATGAAATGATTATAGGTTTCCAGAAATTTTTATCAATACCTTATCTCAGAAAAAACTCTTACAGAAAAAAAAATCATGAATAACTTGTTGAAAATTTTCTTCGAAAGGAATGGTAAGTGTAGGCTTGAGGTATTGTTATAATGTATATGAATAAAAAGTTCAACACTTACAGTTCAGGTAGTTGTTTACTGCCAATTAAAATATATTCACAGCAGAAGTAGATCACACACAGCACAGGAAAAGTTATCAAGATCTTATTGCTCAGACTTTGCTGTCAGTCTATGCGTCATGTACCGCGATATTTAGACCGCTGAAATTTTCGGAGATGATGTATTTCTGTTGCCCCTATGAAAATAAATACTAAAAATAGAATAAAATATTTTTTGAGGGGTCTCCCAAACAAGAAACGTATTTTTTATCTCGTTTTTGCTCATTATTGATAACGGCAACAGGTAGACACTTAAAGTTTATAGATAATCGTACAGAACCCTTTCTATGCATGTCCGACTCCCACTTTTTATGTTTAAACAATCAAGGTTCAAATATTTCGACTTCTTAAAAGTTATAGTCTCTTACCTATTATTTTTCTAGGCATTTTATTCGATCTAATTCAGAATGTTCAAAGTTTTAAATAATAACCTCAAGGGGAATTGAGAGCGCTTACACTTTTCACAGTTACTAAATCTAATAGCTGTAATATAAGAAAATCTTTTAGTATCCATGGGGTTTTGGTGGCGATAAATTGATCTGGCTAGGATTCATTTTAAGAAAATGGCGTTTTTTTTCGTGTTTTCAACAATCAACTTTATCGATAAACTATACTGGAATAAGATCCATTGCACTGTCATTGGTGCTGAATAAACAGTACCAGGGCGTTCCAAGAGAGGGCGCCAATAAACTTTATTTTATTATTGGGCCGACCCTCAGTCATCCAGGTATAAATCATTTACAATCATTGCAATAGTCATTTATATTATAGTATTAAACTTGATATTTTAGAGAACATTAATGATGAGTGTTTTTATCATTAATTCAAAAACACATAAACTAAATAATTCTAAGAACTAGGATTTCCCAGTACCTAATGTTTTTAAAATAAGTGCCGTTATTAAAACTTAAACATAAAAAAACACGAAACAATCAAAATTCACCATCTATTTAGATGGACACAAAAGATACACAAACTCATAATATAATTTTAGTGTTAGAGTTCTAAGGCCTATTTTACTATACCATAATCAATCATCATTTTATGATGTATAAAATTATTTTAACTTACTTAAATCTCAACAAATATCCCGTATATTTGTTGTAACGTCGCAAACTGACACTTCGGCAGTTAAACCGTTTACCGCTCTGTCATAAAATCAATAGTGTGGAAACTATATGTGAAGATCTATTGTCGTTTATATATTCTATCTAAAAATTACACAATGTATCTAACAACAATACTTGAACACACCATATACGCAAGGGAATAAAGATCATTAGTTGATGGGAATGATACCGTGGGAGAGCCAAGCTTCGGCACGAATGGGCCGGCTCCACCGTAGTATTACCACGGCCTCACAGAAAACAGATGTGATACAGCCTTTGCGATTTGTTTCACCGAGTGATTGAGGATACCGAAAGCTGATACCCTAACCATTTCCCATATCCCCCTCCCCATCCACATCCCTCAAGGGCCCGCAAACGCACTTGTGACGCCTCTTGTGTTGCGGGTGTCCACGGGCGGCGGTAATCGCTTACTATTAGGCGATACGTCTCCTTGTTTGCCTCCTTTGCCATAAAAATGGGAAAAAATATAATAATATACTCTACTACCCAAAACCGCGATGAGGTTTTGGTTATGTTATATTTGTAGGTGATAATTAAAACATAAAACGCTGCACGACGTAATAAAACCATTTTTAAATTTTCCAGCCAAAATATTCACGTTCAAAAAAATTCAACTAACACAGAGCCGTTCTGTGTGTTTTACATGATATCATTAATTAAAACGAACTGAATAACTGGTGACTTCTCTGGTACATTTATTAACTGGTGATTCAGTTGACGATTTCAAGCCCTCATTCATCCTCTTCAACCAGTAGTTTCTCTAGTTCAAGTTCATCTAGTGATAGTAACTCTGAGAATGAAGCAATCATATATAGTAAATGTGCTATATATTTCTCTATTGCACATCCATTATATGATTACTAAGTCATCGATGTAATTCAATACATAATACTAATAACCTCACATATCTCAAACACGCCTGTTTGTTTTCAAATTAGGCAGGGACTGTACAATAGTGAGCAGGCAGCTGAAACACACACTTATATACTTATAAAAACACATTTTTCTATCTATATATCTATATACATATTACTAAAAATGAATAGACTAAAATCTACGCTCAAAACTTCCGATCAACTGCATCAAATTGGATAATTCTTATTTTGTCGCTTTGCTATTGTCGGGACAAGGTTTATTTTAAAGAAAATTAGAAATAACAGGGAGTGCAATTTTTTGTCCATTTCTGTACTACCCTGAGGCGGACATAAAATTAAAAAGAAGTTTTTTATAAGTTTGCAGGGTCAACTACACTCATTCAATTAAAAAATACCGCGCTCATCTATACCAATATCTATAGCTGAATTTGTTTGTTTTCTTGAACACGCTAATCTCAGGAACCACTGATTTGATTTCAAAAATTCTTTCAATGTTAGATATTTATTGGGAAAGACTGTGGGCTGTATATTATCACACTAAGACCAAGAGGAGCAGATCCCAATAAAGAATGTTACAAAAACGAGGGAAAAATTATTACGCTACGGGCAATAGTAGACGTAAACGAGGTATAGGTAAACTAGTCCCAAAATGTTTGTACTGTGTTGAAATTGAACCTCCGATCTTCCGCTTAGCAGTGAGAGCAACTAATCACTAGATCAAAGGTCTGTCCTTGGACTTGTATGTAAGATAATGCTACAGTAATGTAATTAGTTATTATTTGTGCGTACATGTCTACCCTGAAGGCTCCCTACGGCTATACTCACTTCGTATGATATCAGTCGCCATCAGAAAAGTCGCCGAAGGCTCTTGCCTTTGTCCAACCTTTACTTTGTAAATTAAGTTACAAATGTTTCTTGTTATGTATGAAAATTATGGCAGCTATAGGGTTATTATTCTTTCAATCGAATTGTATTCAGTATTTTGACTGAGCTAATAATTGTAAACTACAAAATTATCATTTCTTCGAACTGGAGCGCAAAGTTATTCAAGATCAAAGTTGGTTAGTTTTTTTTTTCGTTTCAGGTGTCTATCTTTTACTGCAATCATTATGTAAACCCCAAACTCTTCTGTTTTTGTAGAAATCATATCAAAAAGAAAGTGAAAAATCTCGTGATATAAGATGTATATTTCAAATGAGAGAGTGCCTTTCTAAAAAAGTTATAAAAATATATGGGAGTTTTATTACCCATCCTGACTACGTCATTAAATCAGCGTCCAACTAGCAACTAAACTACGATCACATCACATGATGAAATAGTAAGATATGTGACGACCTGACGATGGACATCTGTGTCCATGTTCAAGGCCGGCGGTCACGAGTGGCGACTCACTCTTAACACTTTGAGTCTCACCTTCAGAATAAGGAGGAAAAATACTTTTGACTGCAGTAACCTCACTTTATGAAAAACCACAGATTAATTGCTTACTGTAAATTCGTGCTATTAAGAAAGTAACAATCTGGATCTTCGACTGCTTGGTATTCATTCGCTTACCTTTCAAGAAGTTAAGTCAACATGAATTATGAAATAAGTCGGAACTTTTGCTAACCGGTCTTAAAATTACGTAGGAAATACCGATAAATAACATAAATCAGGTATTCTTTAAATATATTATTTTATTAATAGAGACTTCATTCGAGCACTCAAGTTAAAATTAAAATTACTGTGATGGTATAATAAAGAAATTTTCACTTCGTGGGTAAAATAATTAGTATTACTTTCCTCTCACTGTAGAACCAACTTTAACAAAATACTGAGACACTAACGCCCATGTTCCGTCTTCTATGTGTGCAGCTTTCATACATTCTGAGTAATTACTTCACTTTTACAAACCTTTGCTTTTCACTTATATTCATTTATTTTTGGTTGTAAGTTAACATGCATAGCAAATGTGAAATTTAGTATCTACAAAATGTTGAGTGTATAAATTCATATTACGATAATACCATCCTAAACTTATTTGTATATTTGAGCCTGCCAGGGTGACTCTATTTTCTTGATAGAAAGCATGAGCAGAATTCAAGAGTAGTGGTCACCATATTCATTGCAAAGACAGACGATGAAACAATACAGCGTGTTGACTAATTCTATGACAGCCTATTGAGATGATACTTCTTCTGTAGTTATTCCGAAGTAGGTTGGGTCGGATTTCATTCTAATACAGTATAGCTTATATCACAATATAAATAACCTTTAACGAAGTAGGTTACCTTAGAAAAGAGGTTTGGGCCAACTATACCACACTGGAAATACGCGTTGGTATAAGATTTATATCGAGTTTTCCTCCTTTTGTTTACAGTGATGTGTTCCTACATAAATTGCTCCCTTGTTCGTATTTCACAACAGCCATGGGATGAATAGAGGTTGTGACAATCTGTATTTTTAATCCGTCACCATGCTGGTCATCTAATAATAAGTTACTTATCGCCCCCATAGACACCTCGAATTCAAGAGTCACAAGTGCATTACCGCAATAGTAGTCAGGGAAAGGGGTGGTTTTAAATCCGACAACCTCATTCGCGCTTAGAAAAGTATTGCTTAATGCTGGTTATCCGTAAAGCTGTCGTGTCCCTACAGTTTAACCAGCTAATTTGTGCCGAATTTTCGAAGAATAAAGACTGTCATCAAACTTCCAGAAACTCAAGTTACCGTTAAGTATATTGACGTTTTCTAGATAGAGTGTCGCTGGGCTTTTTAATAAATAAATATTTGGGACACCTAACTTACACCGCTGTTTAATCCTAAGCTATAATATTCCAATTACGCGTTAAGAACTATACAGACGTTCATATGAAAATAGAGATTATTAATTTTCTCTTAAATTAATAAATGTTCTCTACAAAGCTGAGTCTTCGGCTACCATTTAGCCGACAGACTTTCATATTTGCAACAGTTTTAAATAAGTAAGTAAGATTAATATATATATATATATATATATATATATATATATATATATATATATATATATATATATATATATATATATATATATATATATATATATATATATATATATATATATATATATATATATATATATATATATATATATATATATATATATATATATATATATATATATATATATATATATATATATATATATATATATATATATATATATATATATATATATATATATATATATATATATATATATATATATATATATATATATATATATATATATATATATATATATATATATATATATATATATATATATATATATATATATATATATATATATATATATATATATATATACATATATATATATATATATATATATATATATATAAAAACATTTCTATTTAACATAGCACTATAACATTGCAAGGTAATGTTAATGTCATCAGGAGACTTGTATTATAAAACAGTAACAAGAACTAGAATAAACCATGTGTCCATCCACACGTGATTAGCATTCATTTGCATCAACGCTTCAAATAACTTTGAATAATATACATGGTAGCCCATTCGTGTAGTAATCGTTCTGTCATCTGGGACATAAAAAGAGTAGATGAGTTTTTATAACCTAAAAATTATTCGTATATTGGAATCACAATCATAATTCAGAGCATACGAAGCTGTTATTTAGTAACACATTTGTTTGTTTTTTCGGGTTGTTTTCACACTTAGCCTCTTGATTGGTCCATTGTACAAAGATTTCTCATCTTGTTACTCCAACCTTCCCAAATTATCCTAGAAGCTCAGCTCTTTTGAAGCCGCTACATGTTTCCGGGAGTGATGTTGATTGGAGGATACCTGCTCGTTGATTAGCCACTTCTAGACACTCTGTGAGAACGTGCTCCGACGTTCCTTCTACCTCCATGCATCCCCTGCACAGAGGGTTGTCTTTTTTATGGAGTAAACTGATGGTAAGCGATTACCGCCAGCTATGGACATCCGCAACACCAGACCAGTGTCAGTTGCTCCTATAGTGTATGAGTGCTTGCTATTATCACATGAAAAAATGTAACATAACTTGTTTTATTTTACAAAAATGCTTTTGTTAAAACAAAAGCATTTTTATAAAATAAAACAAGTTATGTTACATTTTTTGATACACATACAATGAAACTTATGATTTTTATTAAAATAAAATTGCAATATGGGTCGGATTTCATTCAGACTTATGATATGACCTTGTTGCTTCACGATATTTTAATAGACAAAAAATAGGCTAGTCTGCTAGCGTATCGATCCTTTATAAAAGGAAATATAAAACAGAGAGTAGTATTCTTTTTATACTTATAAATTTATACCTAAAGAAAATGAGAGGTCAAACCGAACCACAAACTGTAACGTATAATGATTACGTGACCATGTACCTGCAATTATACTTACAGTTTGTGTCCGTTTCTTCCGTTTGCCATATTTTCTTACAACAAACGTCTCTGACCCTAATTCCCTCTAATAGTATGTTCGAAGACAAGCTTCGCTATGCGAATACGGTACGACATTAATCCCGCACTTACGCCATAAAAACGGGGAAAACAGGGGAGAAAAAAATTATGTTATTTTATGGTCGAGATATTTTTGTGGACAAAATGTTTACACAAGTACTTTCTGCGTTCTATTAATCATCTGAGTATACTTAGTGTGCAGGATGTTACAGAAGGAAGGATCTAATTTTAGAATGGTTATGCGTGGTCGAGATTCAACTGCTGACTTGTTTGAATGAATATTTCATTCAACCAAGTGAACAGTTATATCTTTCGATTCTGTCTATTTGATTTTCATACAAAACCAAGAAAATCTAATTTAGTGACTTATTACTTAAGATCGACTTAAAACAAAGACTAAAGAATCTGAATCAGCACTAAACATTAGCAAAATGAAATTGAGGCACTGCCATGTATTGCAAAAGAACAAAAAGCCATTTTAAGGCAATTATTTCGCACATATTGATTATATATATATATATATATATATATATATATTTATATTAATACTTATATTGATAGATGAATATCGATTATATGGAATCAAAAACCGTCTATTCTGTGAAAACCATAAGTTTTAATACAATATTGGCATGGTTCTCTATCAGAAACAGGTTGATAGAAAAATATCGACTACTATAACCAGTTGATATTTGAAATGGTGGAATAACACTGAGTTGAATCACGCGACATTGAATTTCCTTTGCACGCATGTCTAGAAGCATTGAATTCGTAAGAGTTCATGAATATTGTTTTGGTAAAGAAAAAGGATAAAATTTCATGAATCGTGGATAATAGTTATAAGGTATTATGTCTATAAATTATATTAGGAAGTACCTATTTGCTAAGTTACGGAATTTTCTTTTTTACTCAACACTTTCACTGTATAATTTAGAGTTAGTGAAGTTTTACACATTCTAAACGATTTTACCTGATAATTTTAATAAAAAGACCTCAGAAATATAATCTTTAATTTTAATATTCAACATTTAATTAATGGTGGTTACTTAACTTATGTATAATAACAATAAAAAAAGAAACAATAACAATATATGCATCAAAAAGTGGTTTAACATATAAAAAATATTGGAATAGAAAAAAAAACATTCTTAAACTACAAAAGACATTCAAATCCTACATCTTAAAAATACTATTTTTAAAAAAAAGGTTGCCCATCGATGTAGATACGAAAAGTACCATTAGTTTAGATTGCAAAGAAGGGATACAATTAAAAAAAAAAGAGGGTTCTCCTTAAAAGGCCGGCAATGCACAACGCGCTTGTGAAGGTTCTGTTGTTACGGATGTCCATAGGCAGTGGTCATCGCTTACCATCAGGCCATCATGCGGTATGTCTGCTTGTTTGCCCCACATTCCATAAAAAAATAGTACCTTAAGTTAAGTTAAATATATGGTACTTGTATGACCGAGCTTTGCTTGTTTTTTGTTTTGGAAATTTTCTGAAAATGAATCCAGCATATTAAATTTAACGAAAATTGGTAGAGCCGTTTTTGAAATTTACATCACATTTAGGAATTTCTTGTGTAAAGATTACTAAAGTCTGTATTTCATTTCATTTTTAACACGGGAAAGCCACGACTTGGCACGAATGGTCCGGCTCGACCGGGGCGATACAACGGCTTCACAGAAAACCGGTATGAAAAAGCGCTGTGTTTCACGGGGTTGGGAGGCCTATACCCGAAGCCCTATCCTACCCTCCCCCTTCCAATCTCCAACTGCTGGAAATGCACTTGTGACACCTCTCTTGTTGCGAGTGTCTATGGGCCTCGGTAATCGCTTAAATCGGTATCTCGGTAATCGGTAAATTTGTTTAACATTTTAGCATGGTAATGTAACAGTAAGTATATGGTTAAACTTTATAACGTAGTTTCCTTATCATAAAAATGATATTTCCTCAATAGAATTTCTCAGAAACGAAACAGTTTTTATGTCCAATAATATGACACGAATGCAGATACATCAGAAAATAATGTAAACATTTCCAAGACCTTTAACAAATACATTCCTCAAATAATAAATCTTACGTAATTTGTTCGTTTTCCATAAACAAAATTGCGTAACCAGAATCAATACCCAGTTACCATGATTATCACAACACGCCCATTCAAAGGATGACGTTTGAACGTAAATTTATTCCCTTCCAATTTCCGTGACGTCACCTCTGATACTGAAATACGCTGGGCTGAAGCTTGGTATACAATTGAAATTATTGTCAGGGGAGTGAGACTCCTTTTTGTTTTTCTTTTTAAGACATACATTCAATTTTCGACATCATTATGGTATACTTTTTATAAGGGTAGGTATTTGATTCCCTTTTATATTAATGACCCGGATGGCATACATGTTTTGAGTGTATCTGTTAATATACATAATATTTATTTAGTTGATGGATTTTGGTTTGAGGTGTCGTTACATACGTTTTAATTGTGAGACTGACACGCTATGCATGTAAGTTGTTTTTATAGAACTTATCAAAATAAAGGAAGAATTTGAAGCTACAGTTTCAATATTTCATCATTGATACATAGCATAAAAAGTCATCATCTTCCTAACCTATAATATTCCCAAGATTATTTGGGGTCGGCTCCTATTGGTCCGGATGTGTTAATAACAACAATTCAAAGTTCCTTCCCTTCTCAGGCGCAGAGTGGCTGTGTTGTTTTAGTCGGTCCGATTCCGATACACCGCCCCACCGCAAACCCCTTAAGGGTGACGGGGGTTGATAAAAAAGGGTCGACTCCTATTGCAACCGATTTTACTTGAATATCAGCTTTTCAACAGAGCGACTGGCATCGGACCTCCGCAATTCCGTTGATAAACTGAAGTCGAAGATTGAACTAGTTGTCAGTGTATTTGAGAGCGCCGACTTCGCAATAATGATTGTCATAGGTGTTCATGAAAACGGGGACCTACGGCTTAGCGTGCACTCCGAGGCACGGTACTACTAAAATTTAAGATGTAGTGTGATAAAATTGATATTTATGGCTAATGATTCTGACTACTAAGCTACTATTTAATTCATACTTAGGGTAATATTTTGTGGTTTTTTTTTATTTAATTTTGTTATTTATTTTAAAATATATATGTTTTTATTTAGTCACTATAGTGATATATACACTATAGATTAATCTTTTATTATTAGCAATTTACTGAGACGCACAGGCTACACACAAATACTACCGTACCGTAAATAATTACTACTATGGGAGAGCCACGCTTCGGCACGAATGGACCTTCTCGACCGGAGTGATAGAATAGAATAGAACGAAACGAAACGTCCTTACATAAAACTGGTGCGAAATAGAGTGAGTATACGTGAGGGCTGTATCCAAGCCCCTCCCCCCACCCCTTTGCATGCCCCAAAGGCCGGCAACGCTCTTTTGACGCCTCTGTAATTGCGGATGTCCATGGGCTGTGGTAATCACTGACTATCAGTCGATACGTCGGCTAGCTTGCCCACTATTCCATAAAAAAAAATCTTGTGTGCACTTATCTTAACTATTCTATTTTTAGGAATGTTTTGAACAAGTTCCATCAAATGCTGAAAATTTTACAAGTTAATATGAAACTAGAAAAAGTTTAACCTAAGATATTATGATTTGATGATGAATTGATAGATAAATATGTATGACCTAACAAGAACCATTATTACAAATCTATTGACACCTAATCATTAAAATCGGTCCAGTAACGGCGCTACGGTCGAACATACAAAACACACATGAAATGCCAAAACTACTATTCTTCCCGGCGCCGGAGCCGGGTAAGAAAGAGTTTAATCACGTACTCCTACACGATTACGTATACAACACAAAATATACTATTACTTACAAATACAAAACAACATTTCTTTTTATAACACACAAAGATAAGCACAATTTTTCTCTGTTTTTATTTTCTCCTTAGATCAGTATACGAATTAAGTGTATGTAACCTCAAAACGAAGACTGTCAAAACAAAATCATAAAACAAGCTTACGGCCGAGATATTTTCAGACCACTCAGTATTTTGTCAAGGAACTGTGTTGAAGGGATTTACGTGTTCAATAAACAAAAAATAAATAGGTGTAAAATTAGAGATAAAGAGGCATTTTTCCTTTTTAATTCATAAAGACACTTTAAATATGGAAAAAATGTCATAAAAGTAGTTAGATCTGTAGTTGTATGTGGATTTTGTGTACCCTTTTTTAGTTAATTACACGCTGGCAACTTTGATTACATTACTAGTGGTTGACCAGCAGTCAAAATCCAACATTAACTATCATTAATATGATCATACACAATAATAGAAAATAAAACATTATCTTTTAAAAAAGTTTACAAAAATTATTTTCGTAAAATAGGGGTTTAAAGTTTTTGCTTTCAGTGCGTTTTTAGTATTATCTATATAAATAAAATTGGATCACTGAAACGTATGTACGCGCATAACTTCCAATCGGCTGCTCCAAATTAAATATTTATTTTATTTATGTGTTTTTTTATGCTTAGCACAAGGTTTGTGTTCAAGAAAAATTAAAAGATAACGAATTTTTTTTTTACCGCGACTGTACACTGCCGGTGGAAAGTTAGTCAGCTAGTTTGATACATAATATTCTCATTAATATTGCAACAAGTTTTGTTTTGAGTTTTACTTCTCTTTAGGCTGCTTCAAATCACGTCGGGCACAATACCTATGTGGCGACTTCCACATACAGCGGCAATAAACATATGACAACGCCATCTACCGAAGATACACTGAACTACGGAGTAACGTAGTGTACGAAGAAGCTACCAATCCTACATCGCGCAATAGAAGTTCTCGCGCCGTTTAACATATATACAACTTCCCAGCGTCAACCGTAGGGCAATGGCCCGCCAGGCATGATCACCTCGCCTGGTTGGAGGTTCCCCCCATTGTGTTGGAGGAACATGTGGCCCGTTCCTCCACACCTATTTCCCTTGGTCAAGCCGTTAAGCGTTGACAACTGGACCGATTTCGTTATTCTTTTAGTTAACCTTCCTCGATTATTGGCTAGCCCATTAATCGAGGAAGGTTATAGGCTATAAAACATGACGCTAGAACCAATAGGAGCCAAGTATAAGCAAAAAATGTGAAATCGGACACGTTTATTATTTTTGAGAGACTCAGACGAAGTTGGGCGAGTTACGTATTAAAGTTACTCACTTATCTAAAAGTACTTATAAATACCTTGATTTACATCAAGGTATTTATAAGTACTTATTTGCTTACGCATTGATACATCTATATACATTATACTTTGTTGACACAGTATAAACATATATATTGTAAGGTAAGCGGCTTTTGTTACCTTTTTTAACTCGCCTATTACCAGTCTACACAGCACGTAGAGAAATGAATATTATTAGTACTTCGACCCTTACCACTGTTTCGTCTATTGCGAAATATATCGATCCTCAATGTAATGCTTATTAATTATGTACTTTGGGCTGATCGCTTAAAATAAATCATTTTAATATCCATGTGATGGATATTCATGTCTAGTCTATGATCGACGGTTGAATTATTTATACGAGGGTATTCATGATCACAAAGTCCTTTTGCTTTCGTGATCGTTACCAAATATTGGGATGTTTCACAACCATTGTTGTTTTCGGCATGTGTCACGATGAAACGACATGGCTGTCAAATAGTTACCGTGGAAATCCATACTAAAAATTTTGTCTGTCGCTTTTATGGCTTAACTACTAATTTCAATGAAATTTGGCATGAATTTACTTAGATTCCCGATGAAATATATAAGTAATCCACTCCTAACACTACATAGGTTACTCTTTGAAGTGGCACTCATTTTTAAGGCATATATTGTAAATTGAAAAACCTTGAGTGAAAATATTTCACAAGCACTTCAGAGTAAATCCAATGGCAATGGTAATTTGATTTCGTTTTTTCATTTCTATTAAAACGCACATATATCGCGTGGGGTCACATTCTTCAACGAGGATCCTTCTGATGTTTTCTTGGTGTCATAAAAATGTGCAAGAAATGTCAAACCTAAATATATAATATTCATTGGCGTTTTTGCTTACCTGCTAAAACTTTTTATTTGTCCGGCCTCTAAACTGAATGACCCTTGGGTTTTATGTTCATATCGTTTAGAATTTTACTTTCTTTAGCAATTTCTGTAATGTTCGTAAACGTGTTTAATTTCTTGATATCTGAGGTAATAAATACCTTGTTTTATTTTTCTCAGGACCAGACTAAACCGGTGTATGAACAGTATTTCACTTAGTGAGTGAAAATACCGGAGGCAACCAACAACGGGGGCACATACCCATCCCCCATAGGTCGGCAACGCACTTGTGACACTTCTGGTTTATGGGCGGCGGTAATCGCATACCATCTAACGATACGTCCGATCGTTTGCCGATTATTTCATAAAAATGTCTATAAATTCAAGTCACTCCAATTTTAGTATTAATCCTAATTTAATAGCTATTTAGCTCCATAATTACTGTTTCATATTTTTTTTAAATAGAAATAAGAGACCACCATCTCAGACAGACATGTTGGATTATCAACTAACTCAAGATATAGTCGCTAATCCAGCGTTTTAATTACTTGGGATCAGCTTAAAGGTCTTTCAATTAATTTTGCATCAATTAGTAACAAATAAAGGTTTTCAAATAGTTGAAATTAACCGAAACCTTCAATCCAAAATTTTAAATATTTTATTTCGAAGTTTATTTTTTTCGAAGTTTGTTTTAAAATTTATAAATTAATCTTGAATGTTAGTTAATCAAGTTTATGTTTTTTGAATACGTTGGTACAAATAGGTTTCGAAGAAAAACATCTGAAGAAATTATACAAAACTTTTTTTTATTAAATCAAATATTCCTAGGTTCCATCTAACGCTCCAAAAATTTGGTCATACGTTTGTATGAGGTACTTAATAAAGTATTATTATAAAAATCTGATGTTAAGAAATTACTAATGCCTTTAACTCGCGAAAAAATCTATAAAAAACGTTTGTTAATAGATTTAATAGCTCAAATGAATAGCCTGTAACTATTCTCCGAAATACTCTTATAGCTTTTCATAAACTGTGTTCAATAATAGACTTAGTATAAACAACTTACAGTTCATTCGAGAATGCCAAAGCTATCTATATCAGAATATCGGATAGCTAATCGAGTAAAGACACAAACTTGTGTACATACTAACACGTTATATCATTGAATTGGCTTCTACTCAAAGGTAACGTAGTCGGAAACCAGATCGATGCCAGTAAGCGTGACAAGTTTCAAATTACGTGACAGTTACCTGTCTCTCCAATCGGGTCTATTGACCGCCTTTGTGTCAAGTAGGGCGACGATGATAGTTCTAGGAACTTCGTGATTGGAAATTAGTCTTCCGTAGAAACTTCCAAGCTGAATAGTTTGTCGGTAGGATATAATAATAATAAAAGTTATGGTTGTCGAATATACGACATAATATACATATATATATTATGTTTTACTTGAAATTGGAAATCGGAACAAGATTGCTTGAGGGTTGCTATTGTTTGATTTGTGAGCTGAGTTTTGTTATTAAAATACTTAGTTTTAATGACTTAGATCTTAGAGACAAAGCAAATGGATAAAAATAATGAATTAATACTTTTTCATTTGTTCCGTGTTACTTAGGTTCGAAATCGATTGTAGAACCATGTACAGTTACACACACTAAACCTTTTAGTGAAAATTCCTGTTTTTTAGGCGTTGCATGTGAGATTGTGTACTTTGAGCACAGCACAACAGCTGTCCAAAAACATAAGGATTTAATGGAAATGGCAGTAGAATCCATGTCCTGTAGGCAAATAAGTGCATTATATCTTCGCTTGCACTACTTCCATCATAGATGAAAGTCTAGTGAATTTAGAAATAAAAAGGGGCTTTAAAGATCAAGTTCAATATGTTATAAATGGATGTAATTAATATCTGGGTTAATTATGGACATTTTATTTAAACTACTTCAACAACCCATAATGTCCGACTGCTGAGTCTAACTGGGTCTCCTCTCAAGAGAAGATTAAGGCCATACGTCCCCTTGCTGGCCAAGTGCAGATTGGTAACTGGCAAGACAACTACATTTCGGTTGAACATCAGTAGGGGCGTTTGTTGACGTTAGTTTCATATTCGTGTATGTTTTAAATATTGAAACATATTTGAAAATAATCTAGTTCAAGTTTGTAACAGTTTTTAGTTTGAGTACATGGAATTGAAAATGATGAAATATGACGGAATAAAAGAATAGGAGGTAAATTGAGGGTGGCCCGAGGTACGTCGGGGTTCTAGGGATCTCCTTCCAAGGGTACGCCTGGTTCCCCGGCTTCTAGTACCCAAGATGGTCTGCGGTTTTAAGTTGGTTCGAGTCCGGCATAACCACCACTCAGTGGTATCCGAGAGGCATTCCGCACAAAAAATGGGGTAAATAAGTAGACGTATTTATTTCTTTTTATTTTGTTTTATTAAGATAACCAACAAGAACATACACCTTAAAAGCTGATGGCTTATCGGTGCTCATGGATACCCACAACACCAAAGGCGTCACAAGTGCGATGTCAGCCTGGACATGAGGGAAGGGTTGGGATACGGGCCTCCGGTATCCTCACTCAGTCGATGAAACAAGGCGCAAGCGTTGTTTCACACCATTTTTTTGGGAAGCCATGATATCACTCCAGTCAAACCAGCCCATTCATATCGAAGCGCTTCTCTCCCACGGTGATGGTGACTGTGGTTTTAAAGAGTACCTTCACATTTTCTGGAGATTTCTACAAAAATTTCATTAATTTTACTTACCAGAGCTTACCAAGAATAATATTGACTAAACTAAAACTTTCTTTGCCTTAAGCAAACGCTTTGGAATTCAGCTATAAATTTTCTACAGCAACGAAACATTAAGTCAAAACGTTTACAAACTATCGGAATCATTATGGTAAATAATTAACAATCAATAAATATTCCTTAATACTTTTTATAACCAAATTGATACACTACACATACTGTGCACTACGATTACAGCATTTCTGATAAACGTATGTATATCTAATTACATATTTGTATTTTCATGAATCATCTTCCTAGCCTTTATTATTCCCAAGATTTAGGGTCGGCTACTAGTTCAACTGGTTGTACCTAAATATCAGTTTTTACACGGAGCGACTGGCATCGGACCTCCGCAACCCCGAAGGTGAACTGAATTTGAAGGTTGAACCAGTTGTCAGTATGTTCGAGGGCACTGACTTCCCAATAATGATTGCCATAGATTTTCATGACAACCGGAACCGATGGTTAACAAGCTAGCTTTAAAAATTGCCTATTTTGATATTTGAGGAAGCACAATTCGGGAAAGAGATACTTTTATTCTTGAAGAAAGCCATAGGCTACTTTTTACTAAGATAGTTCACATAAATGATTCTTGTAAATATTTTTTAAGTATTGTATCATAAGTATCTTATTATTACACAAAAATACATATATATATAAATATATATATATATCATCATCATCAGCCTATCGCAGTCCACTGCTGGACATAGGCCTCTCCAATTTCACGCCACTTAGTTCGATCTATGGCTTCTCGCATCCAGCTCCTGCCAGCCGTCTTGCGCAAATCATCGCTCCACCTGGCTTGTGGACGTCCTACACTACGTTTGCCGAGACGCGGTCTCCACTCAAGAACTCGTTTACCCCAACGGTTATCGGTTCTTCGGCAAATGTGGCCAGCCCACTGCCACTTCAGCTTGCTAATCCTGTGGGCTAC
>PKRV01000262.1:1492263-1602952 GCA_003709505.1 Hyphantria cunea
ATATATATATATATATATGATATAATTACAGGAACATTGGAAAATAAAGAAATCGAGACTTAAGCACAGTGTGTCATAGCAATTTCGGTAACGAATAATCCGGTAATGTTGCAAACGGGACCCGATGTGTTAATCGATCATTGGATTTTGAAATACTAGGCTTGCAACCGTATAATTGGTAGCAATAGCTAATAACGCGTATTGGCTTCCAATTGTTGAATCCCCTTGTTATACACATAGCGATGTGTTTTAGAATTTTAGGTTGTTGCATAAATTCTATTGACTCATGTACTCGTACATTATTAACGATAACTGATATTTAATCAAAAGCTATCAGATGCATTGTAAGCTTTAATTCCATTGAGTAATAAAAAGATTCAATTACAAATTTAAATATCCTCTATTTTAATATCACAAAAACGGAAGATCAATACGTGTTTCTGCAAAAACTGCTATCATTATTCCATATATGTTCTGCTTGATTATAAATACTTAGAAAAAGAAAATCAGCCAAGTGCGTGTCGGTCTCCTGCAGGAAGGGTTCCGTACCATCTTCTATACATTTCAAGTGTCTACCTATTGCCGTTATCAATATCGAGCAAAAACGAGCAAAAAAATTACGTTTGATGTATGGCGAGCCCCCTTAAATATTTTTTTATTCTGTTTTTTACTACTTGTTGTTATAGCGGCAACAAAAGTATATCATCTTTGAAAATTTCAACTGTCTATCACGGTGCATGAGATATAGCTTGGTGACAGACAGATAGACAGACGGACGGTCAGACGGGCAGCGATGTCTTAGTAATATTCATCCATTTCACCTTAGGGTTACGGAACCCTAAAAACTATACTATATCATTTAGAATCATTTATTAATTTTTGGACCGCAATTAGAAAGGAATCATTTATTATTCTCATCGTCGATCCCACAGTGCCTAAAGACGAAAGTCTTCAATGCGTGCATCCTACCCGTAATGACATATGGAGCCGAAACGTGGACACTTACGGTTCGACTGGTCCATAAGTTCAAAGTCACTCAGCGTGCTATGGAGAGGGCTATGCTCGGCGTTTCCCTAAGGGATCGCATCCGAAACGAGGTGATCCGACAACGACCAGGGTCATCGTCGTAGCCCACAGGATTAGCAAGCTGAAGTGGCAGTGGGCTGGTCACATTTGCCGAAGAACCGATAACCGTTGGGGTAAACGAGTTCTTGAGTGGAGACCGCGTCTCGGCAAACGTAGTGTAGGACGTCCACAGGCCAGGTGGAGCGATGATTTGCGCAGGACGGCTGGCAGGAGCTGGATGCGAGAAGCCATAGATTGAACTAAGTGGCGTGAAATTGGAGAGGCCTATGTCCAACAGTGGACGGCGATGGGCTGATGATTGATTTATTGAAT
Source organism: Hyphantria cunea (assembly GCA_003709505.1). Taxonomy (NCBI): domain Eukaryota; kingdom Metazoa; phylum Arthropoda; class Insecta; order Lepidoptera; family Erebidae; genus Hyphantria; species Hyphantria cunea. The sequence continues at coordinate 1,493,662 of PKRV01000262.1, forward strand.
TAGAAAGGTCTTTGTCTGCAATAGACTGCAATAGGCTTGATGCTGATAATGAATGTGTTGAATATATATATATATATATATATATATATATATATATATATATATGTATATATATATATATATATATATAAATATATATATATATATATATAATGTTTTATACTGCGCGAAGTGTCGTTTGTTTAAACTCCACATAAGACAACACTTTGTGCGATCCACAAAAAGTTTCGTGCGAAAAACAAGTGATTAATTTAAAAACCTTTTTTTAAACAAGCTTTTATTATCTACTTGAACAAAAATTAACTTTAAGCGTACCTTTCACATAAGAAAACATTGTTATCAGAACTGAAGGTGTAATTAAAATTTCAGCTCAATCAAAAATTCGGAAATTGGATCAAATTTACCTTGCAAGATTTGATTACAGACAAACATCGGGACAGGCGAAACTAAGTAAAAGCTTGTAAAAATAGTGTAATTAATCCGCTCCTTATTCGCACTGTAACCATACACTTTAGATATTAAATAGAAAACTTAGAAGTTCACTGAAAATCTAAGGTCTTAAGAAAAAAAGGAAAGGAGCGTAAAAAAATGTTAACGCTTAATACTTGCTTAAACGATTGTTTAAGTCGAACTTTTTAATTCTATTAATTTTATTATTAATAATTCAGAGGAAAATCATTCAAATGTGTACAATTTAGTAGAAATAGTATGTATCGAAATATATAAAATATTTTTAATTGCTACCAATAATAGCAATAAATAGAACGTACTCCTTCTTTCTTAAAATGTCGGCAACGCGCTTGTGACGCCTCTGGTGTCTAAGGGCGGCAGTATCGCTTACCAACAGTCAATACATCTGCTCGTTTGCCCCTTTTTCATAATAGTTATAATTATGAATCTAGTCCATAAACGAACAGAATTTGTTTGAAGTACAGAAATTATCCAATTATGCGTAGAGTACCTGCAAAATCATCATCAAAAATCTGCCCGAATGCAAAACCTTTCCACGATTCTGTAGGCTTGAACCTCGCACAATGAAAATTTCTATAGAGAGCCACGTTTGGCCGATATTACTAGCTTTGTTCTCAACGGAGTCATCCTTCCATGTGAGTTAGGCTTGGATGTTTCCAGAAATTGCTCATTAACTTGAATGGACGATAATAAAACTTAGGTATTGGGGTGCGGTAGCCTTAGTGTATTAACTTTGTTGAACTGCGATGTGTTTTTAGTTATTTGTGTTAGAGTAGAAAGCAGTTATAATATCTATTAAATACATTGGAGATACATTAAAATTTCTTTGTCTGAAATGTTTCCATAGATAGAATAAAACCCCTACGTAAGCACTTAATCGAGTAATCATACCCCGAAAATGTCTTACATCGTTTAGGGAAAAAGCGGATACTCTTACCCTGCTGGTCCGATATTAACCAAACATAGCTAAAAACCACCGCAAGGATAATGGCTTTGAAATGAAAAAATCGAAATTGGTCGATTCGTTTGAGAGTAACGATGCCACATACGCACGTACAAAGACATCGACGTAAAAGTTCACACCTCTCTTTTTGCGTCGGGGGTTAAAACATCTAGAAACTAAATCTAATTTGCAAATATGTCATCTACATTTGATGAATAATAAAATTAATGAGGCGCTCATAGCTCAGTTGCACTCGGTGATTAGAAACAATCATCGAGGGTAAGCAACGATGGCGCGGTGAGTACCTGGATGGGTGACCGCTGGTGGCATGTTACCATGAGCGTCTCCGTGATTCGGAGGTCACGTTAAGCAGTCGGTCCCGGTTCTTATCATACGATAACAGTCGCGAAGCTTAGTTGGAGGCCTTCGGGCGGCTTAAAAACATCCAACGGCAAGATTTACGTAGCCACAACGTATTCTTGCCAGTCCCCAACCCGCACTTGGCCAGCGTGGGGACGTATGGCCTTAACCCTCTCCTGAGAGGAGACCCGAGCCCAGCAGTGGGACATTATGGGTTGTTGTTTGTTTGTTTAACATTAATGAAAAATGCGTAAATTATTCTCAAGATACTATTTATAATCTTTTTATTTAAATCTTTATTCACAAAAGTGGTAAAGGCGGACTTAATTAGAGCAACGCAGAGCCAACCATGGTAGATGTATAGTAATTGAAACTAATTTAAAAAGAAATATATGTATACATATACAATAAGTATTAGTAATACTAATTCTCACATTAAAATATTACAAGTTAGTACATAAAGTAGGAGTTAAATTATAGTAATTATTAAGAAAAGACTTGTATCTTATAGTGAGAAAGTAGCTATACTCTTTCTCTCTCTCTATCTCTCTTTCTCTCTCTATCTCTCTTTCTCTCTCTATCTCTCTTTCTCTCTCTCTATTGTTGGACTTTACTCAGCTGATAAAGCCATACTCCATTTGACCAGGGAAAATCACCTCAACGTCGGTAATATAATGCAATTTCCTGAGATACAGGTGTTCATAGATAATGATCAATATCCATCATTATAACCTATCTACTCAATTGCTCTCTATATAATAAAATGCATTATTACCTGATTATGGCAAAGCCAAAAAGAAGGATGTTTTGGCAGTTTGTATGATCCACCGTAGCACTTAAAGCACCAAACCGATTTTGATGAATTAAGTGTCAATAGATTTTTAATAATGGTCCAGCTGATATAGGCTATATTACTTCAACCAAAAGTTTTAAAAACGGGTAATAGCTTAACAAATATATGGATTTTGTTAATAGCAAGCATTTAATATCAAAAGCAAAAAAAATGAAACAAAAAATAGCAAAATATCTAGAGCCATATAATATGTGCAAATATAAAAATATGCTTGAATCCATTCTATGCTGCAGCGTCATGATTATAACGGGCAGCGTCGATATTACGCGCTTTGTTGTCGCGAGTAAAGCGGCCACTGCGGCCTATGTTTGGGTAAGGCCACAACAGGCGATATTATGAATTTTAGTAATAATGCTATTCACTTTAGAAAGTTCGGTGATGGAAGTTTTTAACTTTAATAGCAAGTATGTTGAATATTCCTAAGAAAATGGTACGTTAAGTAGCTGTATGAATATTTTGGATGATCCTCAAGATATATTATTATTGTTTCCTCATAGCATTATACATAGTATTTTTATTGTAATTTGTTTTTTGGAAAGTTGTGCTTGTTAGATTATACATTAATTAAAATCTTATAATAGTCAACATTATTACTTGAAAATAATTAGGTTGCAAGTCTTAAAAAATAATATACCAGCTTACAACAATGCATATTGCCACGATAATTCAAAGTGCCGTAATTTCCGTGCCGTCAGTTCCATGCGACTAAATATATGTCCAAACGTATAACAGTCAACCCTAGTGAACGGATAGGAAATGAGGGAAACAGCTTTATTGAGAACTCTGTGCTCCTGAGTGAGATAGATATATTTCGCTTGTTTCATTGTAGTCGATAGTGGGATGACATCCACTATCCATTGAGCCTTTGGACAAGACTGGATTTGACGGTTGGTGGTTTCAATCGAACCAACTTGGATGTTTTAATGAGTTGCGAGGGGCTTCGTTTTTTGCATGGAAACCAATTTTATTTCTTCTAAAAAGGTTTAGATATGAACTTAAGTACCTGTCGAACAATAATGCCAATTTTGATAGTTAATTAGAGGACCTTGAACGCACCTCAATATAATACTGACGCTCAAAGGCCGAAGACGGTCTTTGGTGGGTATTTACCTACAGTCAGGGTGACCCATCTGTACCTTTACATTCAATGTAATGAAAAAAAAACCCCATGTTTCTGATAGCAATATATCCTAAAACGATAAAGGTAAAAAACTTACCTATCTCGACGTCGCTAAGCTGTAATACGCATCTTGCCCTAGACTATAACGACACAAACATAAAAAAGAAAAAGTAGACTTCGCACAACAAAGTTTATTAGGGACGAAAATTTAAGGGTCTGTGTTATAGGCGACCTCTTTCATGGTTCAGATTTAAAGGGATTTAGAGTAGTGATATAGAAAGTAATATGGAATCTGGTATTTGAATATCAGAATTTATAGTTATGAAGATTTTGTTATGTTTCATTTGTTGTTATTACTTATTACTGATCGTTTGTGCGATTATTACTTATTTCATGTTTTGAAATTTTTATGGGAGCGTACTACATGAAAAACATCAGCTGTATAATTATAAATTAGGCTCTGCGTTGATGGATTCGTCAGAAAGAGGAAATAATTTGGTGTTTTGTTTTATTGATAATTTAGATTTCTTAACTTGTTACTTAATTCAAGGGGATGAAATAACCCAACAAATTGATTTGATTGAAGTTCTTTCTCCTTGACGCTTATTGTAAAAATGCTTTTTTATATTGTACTATTGTGGTGTGTAATGTATTTGTGTGTAGTGTTAAAATTCTAACAAGCCATATAATTTATCCTAAATTAAAAATACATATAATTCAATTAAATACAATGCTAAAGAATTTGAAATATATATAAATGTGCCATAGAATATATGTATTTGAAATTGAACTTTAAGACACATCATAAAAGCTTTAAATAATTTATAATATTACAATGGCTTCGTTTCCAATTTTGGTAGACAATATTAGAATATTCTAGTATTCAGTTAATATTTGTAGTGGTGTGCTGTAGCTGCAAATTTTGTATGTACATTTAGATACTGTATTTGCAGCTCTATTACATTTCGAAATAAGTTATTAGTAATATCTTTTCTGGAGCTCATAGTAAGCTTTCAAGATCATATAAGACTTTACTATAAAGACACCTGTCATAGCTTTAGTAATGATGTTCTTAAACTGAAGACGGGTGGCATTGCAGTAGGTAGGTAGTACTTACTTTTTAATTATACATGGAGTGGTGTGATGTTTTGAGCGTTTACCTTCGCACTTTCTATTTTACTATACAGAGATCATGGGTGTGGTCTATATTTTAAGTTTGGATGTTCTTTGTGTCCTTTTTATGAATGTTCGTAATATCTTCCGCGGTACAAGATATACCTATACATAGTGCGGAATTTGTCGCTGAAAAAATTAAAAAGAGGTATGTAATAAGTAACCGATATAAATGTACACCTCGCTGTAATGCAGTGCCCTGTCATTAACTATTATTTGCTGAATACTTTATTAAAATTATTATAGAAAATTGGCTTACCTGACATTTCGTGACAAACATTTCGTTTAGTGACATAGTAATATATATTCATCATCACCATTATTATCATCATTAGCCAATCGCAGTCCACTGCTGGACATAGGCCTCTCCAATTTCACGCCACTTAGTTCGATCTATGGCTTCTTGCTTCCAGCTTCTGCCAGCCGTCTTGCGCAAATCATCACTCCGCCTGGCCTGTGGACGTCCTACACTACGATTGCCGAGACGCAGTCTCAACTCATTAACTCGTTTACCCCAACGGTTGTCGGTTCTTTGACAAATGTGGCCAGCCCACTGCCACTTTAGCTTGCTAATCCTGTGGGCTACGTCGATGACCCTGGTTTTTTGTCGGATCACCTCGTTTCTGATGCGACCCCTTAGAGAAACGCCGAGCATAGCCCTCTTCATAGCACGCTGAGCGACTTTGAACTCATGGACCAGTCGAACCGTAAGTGTCTACGTTTCGGCTCCGTATGTCATTACAGGTAGGTCGCGCTCATTGAAGACTTTCGTCTTTAGGCACTGTGGGATCGACGTTGAGAAGACCCGACGAAGTTTCCCAAGCGCTGCCCAACCTAGCCGGAGTCTTCTGTTCACGTCGTCCTCGAAGTTGTTTCTACCTAACTGCAAAGTTTGCCCGAGGTGTACATATTTTTGAACAACTTCCAGAACGGAACCGTGTACCGCAGCCGGTTCCGGTAGTACATGTTCATTGAACATGACCTTGGTCTTGTCCTAGTTCATCTGAAGGCCGATGCACCCAAAAGAGTTAGCCAGGTCGTTCAACATCTGTTGTAGGTCCTACAGCGTTTCTGCTATGATGACGATGTCACCTGCAAATGAGCAAATGAGAGATGTATTCAACATTAATGTTGATACCGCGCCTTTTCCAGTGCAGCATCATAAAAAAGTCCTCCATTGCATTAGTGAACAATTTCGGGGATATAACGTCGCCTTGCCTCACTCCTCGATGCAATGGTATGGGTCTTGTATGCTGATCCTGTACTTGGACGGACATAGCGGCGGCTTTGTAGAGACATCTCAACACTTGGATGTATCGCCAATCTACTTGGCAACGCTGCAGGGACTCCAGAACAGACCAAATCTTGATCGAGTCAAAGGCCTTTACATAGTCCACAAATGCTAGACACAGGGGCTGATTATATTCTTCGGTCTTCTGTATTATCTGCCGCACTGCGTGGATGCGGTCTATGGTGCCATATCCGCTCCAAAACCCAGCCTGCGCCGGTGGTTGGTATTTGTCGAGTCTTCGCGCAAGACGGTTCGTGATGACTCTTGAAAACAGCTTATAGACGTGGCTCAGGAGGGAAATGGGCCGATAATTCTTCAACGTGGTTTTGTTACCCTTTTTTAAGAATAGGACTACCACAATCCTACTCCACGCCTCTGGAGTCCTCCCTTCGAACAGGACAGCGTTGAAAAGCTTTTGGAGCGCTTTTAGTACGGGTTTACCTCCAGCCTTTAACAGCTCTGTAGTAACGCCATCCTCTCCAGGAGCTTTTCCATTTTTCAGCTGTCCAAGAGCCATCTCGATTTCGTCAATGCTGACTTCTAGTAGATCTTGGGTGTAGTGGCACGTTAATGTGGCTCTAGGGTCCTTATTTACGGGATCGTGTCGAGATGCATGCGAAGCGTACAAATTGCCATAGCAGCTTTCTACTTCCCAAAGGACGGCCAGCTTGGAAGCAACGACTTCTCTACTTGGTGTGGTCGACTTCGTAAAATGGCTTCTTCCAAGAGATTGCACATATACTTTTGACCCCCGATTCTGCTCGATTGCTCTTTCAATCAAAATCACGTACACGCTTACTAATCTCTCGGTTTAGAGTCCGTTTTGCCGATGAAGTGACTGGCGGGTTCTCACGTCTTTCCTTCATTAACCCTAGTGTCCTCTCTGAAAGCTTCGACTTCGTGTCTGTACGCTGCATTTGACAAAATCTCGTACCTTCACTCCTGAGGATTCGAACCACATTTTCAAGGTTCTGATTTACGTCTCTTGTGGTTTCCATGGCAATAAATCGGTTTTCCAGATTTGACTGGAATTTTTCAGATCCCATCTCGACTCGGAGCAGAGTTGGTATGAGCCTGGATTTCATCATGCGGACACGTTCAGCCTTGAAGTTGATATTCAGTGAACCTCGGACTAGTCGGTGATCACTACCGGTGTTAAACCTATAGACGTCTGAGACGTCTCTGAATATGTGCTTCCTGTCCGTCATGATGAAATCGATCTCATTTTTGGTCATAGCGTCGGGGCTTTCCCACGTCCACTTTCTTTGAGGCTGCTTCTCGAAAAATGAGTTCATCAAAAACAGCCCCTCCCGCTCGAGAAATTTGGTGAGCATTTGTTCCCCATGAATCCTGTTTCCAAATCCATAGGTTCCTATTACTGATGCGTTGCAGATTTGTACTCCCACTTTGGCGTTGAAATCGCCCATAACAACGTTGTGGTGGGTTTTAGTAGTGGAATGGAGGGCTCTCGATATGTCATCGAACATATCCTCCACCTCATCGTCCGAGTGAGCCGAGGTCGGTGCGTACAAGGTGTATGATGAGATGTATTACCTTGAGGCTATACCTCTCGGCAAGCTTGACAATGAGGTACGCTACCCTGTTCGACACACTGGAAATTTCCACAACGTTGCCAGAAAGCGACTTGTTTACCAGAAACCCCACGCCACCTTGGGATCGTTAGTCTCCCTCATGGAAGTACGTAGGTGGCCTGAGTCGAGCATTATGGTATCCTCCCCCTCTCTTCGGACTTCACATAACTTTAAGATGTGCCACCTAATCTTCTCAAGTTCCTCCTCAAGTTGTACCAGATGCGAGTCTAGCCGTAACGTGCGGCCGTTAAATGTTGCCAAGGTCAGTCGTTTGTGGTGGCCTCCCATGACCCGGTGATTCTTAGCACCCCCTGTCCCGCCGTAAACGTAGCCACCACCATGACCAGGAATAGCGGGACTACCAGGAACTGGGGGCCGTGGCTTTTGTTGCTTAATCATGGAGGGATTTGCCCATAATCACCGCGCTGGGCAGGCGGGTTATTGATTGCAGGGCGTAACTTCTTGCACCGGTGACGCTGCTGCCCATCACCGGCCTATTGTACTTAATTACACCTGTTGGGATGGGTATACCGCCATCGGTCGGTCGCCAGAGCCTCGTTTGTTATCCAGCAGGGTGCACCGCGTGCAGGTGAGGTTGGCTGGGAGCGAAAAATTGTAGTTCGCCCCCTTACACCCCTTTACACCCTTACAATATATATTAAAATGATAAAAATATATAACATATTTAGTGACAATAACATTGATTTAATCGACGCGAAGTGCAAATTTAGCTTGGCTGCGTAGTTTAACCTAGTTTTAAGTATTTAGATTTATTGTAAAAAATTACGTAATAAATTATAAAAAAATAATTATATTCGCTTTTCACATGTATTTTGTTTATCAATGACTAACTTATGCCTGTGGGTCGGCTCAATATATTTATGTCGATTGTAACATAATTGAAAAAATTACACCAAAATTCATCGAAATCTATTGTGCAATTTAACCGTGAAAGTGTAACAGACATACAGATTGACAGAGTAACTATAGAATTGTTGATATTGGTATGGATCAACAAATACGTATCTTAACGATAGTCCACTACTACACTTCTTAAACTTGTACAGGTTAAACTTTTTTCTAATATGTAATTTCGCGCTACAAGATGTTTTCCGAATTAGGTTCATTGGCGAAACTTGTTGGACTCTGAATAGATTCAAGAAAAAAAGTTTTGTAATACTCGTTTCGATGTACATAATGCTCGAACTAGTTACTAAATCCTTTTAAAATACTGGTTGTAAATAAATCGTTATAGAAATTTGTTATCTGGTTTTTATTAAATAAAAACTATTCATACATACACCTATAATTAACGACCACTATTCCCTACCTGCCTTTTTATTTGAGGTTAGCATAATGAGCAAAATTCCTAGAGATTTTGGATGCGGCGGCCATAAGGCCAAAGGCCTCTTCTGTTTTGAAATGTAGGCTTCTTTAGATGCCACCAAAGAAGCTAGAGTAGGTGAATGGGTGAGGTTTAAAGTCTTGACGGAAATTGAGACTGATTTCTTTTAGTATTTCAGCTTTTTGACATCAGGGCTTGTATTTATCTTTAAAAAGTGACTGGAAGAGGCTTATAAATTGATTTTTGGGGTCGTGAAAATAATTGAACACAAGGACTATGTGACGGGAAGTTACTAGCGTCACCAATAAGCACTTGCAACTCTAGAAATGTAAATTTTAATATTCTCCCGTAACTCGCACCTGGGAAAAGTAACAAAAGAACAATGACACCTGTTTATTTCAAGTCCGTGGTTAGACCGGCCCAAATGTAGGTAGGTAGGCCCACAGGTGTGCTTTCACGGTATACTCTGCAATATCGGTCGGTTCGCTATCAGTTGCATGCAAGATTATTCCTAGCATGTAATATATATCATCAAATTAAATCCTTACATCTTACTTGTTATCATCATCAACAACCCATAATGTGCCACTGCTGGGCTCGGGTGTCCTCTCAGGAGAGGGTTAAGGCCATATACCCCCACTTGTTTTGTTGTTTGTTTATTTATTAGGGAAACTTAACGTATATTTAGATGAAATACCGTTTGAATCTTTGACTACAAAAAGTAAGAGAAATACGCCTATATCATTGATAAGTGTGGCATACCATGCAGTAACTAGATTCACGTACAAAAGTAAATTAAAAGAAACCTTTCCTACATCAAAAACGTTCTTACATATGTGATTAAAAATATCTTAGATCTGAACGAGACGAGGTTATTGCCCTAAAGCACGTTGTGCTATTTTGAAGTGCTTCCCACTGTGTATTATAGTTGATTATATCTTATAACTTTTTTATTAGTACTATATTATGTGTGGTGTTTGAGGTACTCTCTTTTAGGTTTATGTAAATTCCTGAATTTTTGTAGGAAATACGTGTCATTTTCTTTTACTCTCAGAGGTTCTATTATTGATATTTATGTAGCACGCTTTGTAAGTTTCTCTCATATCGGTTTTAAAAAATAATATCGTGTTATTCAGAAAATCTTCTCTTAATTAGATTTAAACAAAACAACAACCCATAATGTCCCACTGCTGGGCTCGGGTCTCCTCTCAGGAGAAGGTTAAGGCCATACGTCCCCACGCTGGTCAAGTGCGGGTTGGGGACTGGCAAGAATACGTTGTGGCTACGTAAATCTTGCCGTTGGATGTTTTTAAGCCGCCCGAAGGCCTCCAACTAAGCTTCACGACTGTTATCGTATGTTAAGAACCGGGACCGACTGCTTAACGTGACCTCCGAATCACGGAGACGCTCATGGTAACATGCCACCAGCGGTCACCCATCCAGGTACTGACCGCGCCATCGTTGCTTACCCTCGATGATTGTTTCTAATTACCGAGTGCAACTGGGCTATGAGCACCTCAGATTTAAACATTGATTTTGAATACAGTGGTCACCTCATCTTCGAGCCTATCATCCAATGGCTAGCGATCCTGACTGTTAAGTCAGGTGTGTTTTTTCCTATTTCCAACTAGGACAAATAATGTATCAAGAACACAAAAAATATTTCAAGGTCTGTGTCTCATTTACGAATAAGTATGTATACAGAAATTTATATTTTTTTTAATATCATGATATATGTGATTTTTTTAAAGGAATCGCGGGCAAACGAGCTTACCTATTGCCTGATGATAAGCGATTACCGCCGCCCATGGACATCTGCAACACCAGAGGCAAGGCAAGGCAAGGCAGAGGTAACAGCACAAGTGCGTTGCCGGCCTTGGGGGATGGGAAGGAGGATGGGGATGGGGAGGGGTGTTCCTCCGGTTTCCTCGCTCACTCGGAGAAACACAGCGCAAGCGCCGTTTCACACCGGTTTCCCGTGAGGCCGTGGTATCGTTCCGGTCGAGCCAGCCCATTCATACCAAAGCGTGTCACACGGTGATTGGTTGACTACAATACGCTAGCCCGTATAACGCAAGTGGAACTAAAATTATAGTTCGTAAAATAATGGTGTTTTAATGTCTCTACGTGGTAGACCGACATACCTTCCGAGATTAATCTATATATTTTATATAGACATGTAAAAAAAACTGGTACGTTTTTTATCTGTCCTTTTGCCTTTGTTTTATGTTTACGAGAATACCTACTGATTTTCATAGCCAAAAACAAGCAATAAACTATACACAACACCATTTTCCTTATATTGCTTTATGCCAAAACTTTTCGCCTATGTTTTTGTAGAAAGCACCGAACCACGAGAGATATACGCCAGTTTTCTCATCCCCCCACCTGAAGATGACCACGGAAAGTTGTGTAAAAACCTTATTTTGGTTGGCATTAAGTTACCAAAGTTTGGTAAACTTTGTCGTCGAACCTTATTAAGGGACCGAAACATATGACTCACATATTTATTCTATATTATTTAATATGTTTTCTACTTTATAATAACTCATGTCCTCGTAGAAAGTGTTTTTCTGATAAACATATTTCCCCGTTTAGAAGTATCAAATTATTTCTTTATGTGGAATAATTGATGGGAGGCTTTTTGGATTGGTTCAATGATTATTTTTAATGAAATACCCATTACAATACGACATTTTTAATATAAAAACATCATGTTGTATACTTATTTATAAAATTCCTATTATACCTATTATAAATTCTTATATTCGACTTATAAATCAGCAAATAGTTTAATTATTCAATGTTTGAGTACCGTAAGTTTAAATTCTGAATGGTCTTCACATTCCTAAAAGCCTACTTGTGATTCGACGGTTCTCAAATGAAATCCGGTACAACACAGTATTTCAAAGTTATATAGAGGATTTATCAGTACCACGACAAAGACATTGTCGAAGAACATTCAGATAAAAAAAACTGCTTTGACCTAGAAAGAACAAGACACGAAATAAGTCGCCGACGTTGATAAACCTTATGTCTCAAATCTTTTTTCTCTTTTATGTTTAGTTTTCTTAATTAGATTCTTGTTCCTTTCTGAAAGAGATCACATGCTGATATTGAAGTATATATCGAAGATTAATAGAAAATAAGACGTGACATATTCATATATGTCACGTCTAATTTCTATTCATATATATGTGACATACGTGAAATAAATGAGATCTGTAAATGGTGTTTCTTTGGAAATTAGGACACAAGTCATGCTGGACTTTAGTCATTAATTACTATGAGTCGAACCACTTCACCGTAGGAGAGCCAAGCTTCGGAACCGATGGTCCGGTTCGACCAGAGTGATACCACGTCCTCACACAAAACCGGTATGAAATAGCGCTTGCGCTTGTATAACAGAGTGAGAGAGGATACAGGAGGGCCATATCCTAATATCTCCCCCATACCCCGCTTATTGCGTTGCCGGCCTTCGGAGAACTAAAGGCCGGCAACTTATGGCACCTCTGGTTCCATTAGGCAATACGTCTGCTCATTTTCCCCCCATTCCATAAAAAAAAATTACAGGACAATTTATAAGCTAAAAAATATCGTGTAATGCAGCCTCCTTAGCCTATTTAATGAAGATGTGTCTACTATAACAAAATGTATTTACGTTAAGCTGTTTAATTATTTGAACGTGGACTTACAACGCGCTCTTTATTAATCAGAAATTGCCATAAATACACACAGGAATAAAACTATTGATATAATTGTTTAGTATTATGTTATTCTGCTGTAGAGACCGCGTTTTGGAAAAAGTACATTAGGACTCCCTTTGCCCAGATGGCCGGGTAGTGATTGGGTGTAAAAAACAGCAGATCTTTGTGGTGTATCTTGGAAGAGACCTTTATACAGCAGTGGACAACAACGGACTGACGATAATGACAAATATATAAATACTACCCACTTATACTTAAAAAACTAAGCTTCCTTTAGCCAGTTTGGTGCAATGTTGAATAACAAAATATTATTCAATTTCCTCACAACAACAATTTCAATCAAATCAAATTAGAAGTAAATCGTAGTGAAGAACAATTTACATTTCACTAACCAAATGTAACGCACTGCATCGCTAAAGCAATCCCATTAGTTTCCTGAACACTTAACTGTATTGAACCAGGAGAGGTCCATACGACGGAATCATTCAATTTACTTGAGCATGGGATACATGAAGCTTATAATATGACGTATATCATCGTACATATACATTTAAACAAGAAATTCAGCAGGTTCCCAATTAGATAAAGTAAATGATATTTTTAGTAATCAAGCAGTTAATATTGTAGGTATTGTTTTTTTATGGAACGGGGCGCAAACGATCAGATGTATCCGGCGACCCGCAACACCAGAGGCGTCACAAGTGTGTTGCCAGCCATTGGGGAATAGAAAGGAGAATGGAGAGGAGGATAGGGAGGGCTATGAAGGGGGGTTGGAGTATGGACCTTCGGTATCTTCACTCACTCGGTGAAACACAGCGCAGGCGCTGTTTCTGTGAGACGGTGGTATCACTCCGGCCGAGCCGGCCCAAACATGCCGAAGCGTGGCTCTCTGGATTAAAGTACCAAATATTAATATTTTCATGTATATATGTTAAAGTTTGCTTGGAAGCCGCCTAAAGAGATTGTATTTTTATAGTATGTGCACAATACAGAAGATACATTATTTTTTTGTTTACTTCCTATTAATGTTGTATACAACAAGGTTGTGTTGACTAAGAATATTTTGAACTCTGTTGATTTTAATTTTATTACGTATTTTATTTCTCAATTTAAGAGAACAAATTATTTCCTCAAAAACGGTAAAGTACATTATCTATCATGTTTCTACTAATAATAAACATTACAATGAACGATTACATTTTTCCAGACAGTTCTATTACAAAATTAGTTTTCACGATATCGTCTTAATTATTGGTTAACTTTATATGTGAGTATCAGCATTTGCATAGGCACATACGTAACTCCAAAAGTTCAATTCAATAACAATATATACTTTTTGGTAAACTCAAGTACCGATCGATCCTAAAGGTTAGATAAGTAAAATATTGAAAAAGTTTTCGATTATTATATTCGTGAAAGCTTCCAAGAACTTCAAGAAGCAGCCAAGTTTTTATTAGCCACGCTTAGTCAACATGAACAAAACAGTTTAGTAATATAAGTCATAACTGAGTTTGGGGACTTGTTCTTGTTGAATAAAAGCATAAGTACTCAACTGACCCATGCCAAACGAAACTGTAGATCTTCTTGTTCTAAATTTCAACTTTAATTTATTACTCAATATTTCTGCTTTATCAATTTTGTTTTCGCTTATGAGATTAATTTATTGAACTATAAACTTACAACCATTAATAATATTCAAACATATGGAAATATATTTTATCGTCCCATAAATGTCGTAAGAAGCGACCAAGGAAACTAACTATGCGAGAATGAAAAGCAATAGTTTAAACAAACATTATACTAATGCTTCTTTCGCTTGTTACAAATTAATTTTCGATTGAAAATTTAGTGGCTTGCAACTTTTTAAAGCTCAGTAAGTTGATTGAGCTGATTTTAAATTAATAGCTTATAATTTATGGCTTGTCAGCTTATCATGGTATTACTGAGTGATTTTTTTTTATAGTTTGTTAGTTTTTGGAGCATTTTAATAAAATGCAAATCAGGTGGCAACAACTTGCATACTCTTCTTAACTCTTTTCTCTACCTTTCATATAATCTATTGTATTAGATTACCTTACTTTTCAAAAGAGAAGCCAGTGTTCTTCTCATAAGGCTCTATGCTTTTTGAAAACTTGAGGCTATGGACTGACACTGGCAGACATTGGATTTAAGTGTTTTCTCTTAATTCACCGTGACAATACAGCACATCTGTGGCATTTGTTTGTGTCGACCTATGGTTTTTATCTGTAGCTGCAATTTAACGTTCATAAATGTCACTTAGTATCTTAATTGAATAAATGATTTTGAATTTGAATTTACTAGTCCGTAAATTGCAATCTATTGTTCAATATAAACCTATATAACTCACAGTTGCAACAGTTAATTTCATCGTCTGAACTTAATACTATTGAAAAAAATACTGTCTTTGAATAATTTGTCATCAATTACTCAAACATTCCCCAATACCACCAAAGTCACCAACTTTGTAACTACACCTTATATGCTTGCTTTCACGCTGAAAGCCTACTACTTATCGTTAATCTCTATTTAACAATACAATCCCGACATGTTTATGTGGTCATATCCAAAAAATATATTCATTACAAGTTCTTCACAATCATTCTTCCACTTTCATGCCTTTAGAACTCCCATCTGATATATAGCAGTTCTAATTCCTACTTTTGGCCACTCTCCAAGTGGTATACCTACGCTTAACTTAGTACCACGAACTTTAATATTTGTCGCCCGAAGATATATTGAACTTTATCGTTGGATATATTAGATCCTGTTTGTTTACAAAGATGAGCTTATTTTCGGTCACTGCAGTGTTTAAGATATTTTTTTTCAAGAAGATTTTGATCAAAATTCATATTCTTCAAATAATTCTGATGTACAAAAATATGCAGTTTTTATAATTAAAAATGTGATGTAATCTATTATACGTTACTAGCTGATTGGGCAAACGTTGTTTCCCATAATAATAAAAAAAATATATAGATAATAGAGGTTAATATTTGCTATATAACAAAGACGACTACATTGGAGATAGGTGTTGTGATAGTTGGAGATAGTTAGTAACCAATCGGAACAAAATCAATCAGCAATAGAGTCGGAATAGTTTTAAATTAATGTTATTTTTATCTCACGTGTATATTAAAATTTAAATATGACAAATAGACTCAACTATAGATAAGAAACGGTTAGCCTAAAGGACGATAGTTATTGAACTCTGCATCGCTGTCCGCACTCCCTACGTCCTAATTTCAAAGTTAAAAAAAATCTTCAAATAAAAGATATTCGAAAATAACTTCTTGATTTTGATGCTCTAAGATCACGGGCAGCAAGAGCTCGTAGTTGTAGAACATTCTAAAGGTAGTAGAGGCACGTTGATTTGAGCACGTACCGCCGGCCGGTTCGACCGGGGCGGTACTCACCTCGCACAAAAAATCAACGTAAAATGACAGTCCTGCTGTCGTGTTTCGTTTGTGAGTAAGAGACCGGATGCAGAAGCGTCACTAGGCCGCCTAGGTGCATTGTTGCATTGTCTGCATTCGCAATGAGTATACTCACTATCACTATTTGATGCTACTTATACTTTCCAGCAGGCAAAGTAGAGTAATTTTGACGGGTATACATAAAAACCCGCTGTGAAAACAATGCAGCCAAATCTATTGGTAGCTTAGTGAGGTTTTTTTGTTTGTTTCTATATTTGTTTTATTTATTATTCTTATAATAAGATGTTTGGGGCGTTACATCTTTAGTGCTCAGAAAATTAACCTTATATCTATATTCAAAAACGCGTGTTTTGCTGAGAGCTCATACCGTTCCGACTGTCAGACGTGATCTTGAAAAAGAAAATGTGGGAGGAAGAAGAGTGTGAGATCAAAGCTCACACTCTTCTTCCTCCCACATTTTCTTTTTTATTCTGCTAAGTTACTTTTCCTTAATTTCCGAAGTTTACGGTTGAAGGCAAGGAAATAGTGTAGTATTACTTGAATGGGTCCAAATTATTATTATGCAGAGCGTCAGTGCTGACTACGTCTCAGCTTGCTCTTTGAGGATTTCTCCTACGTTGGAGTATAGAGACACTCTATACTCCAACGTTGAGCAAATAGTCATTTTTAGATCTGTAAATTTAAAGCCTGAAAACATTGACCTTTAAAGACAACAAATTTAAGAAAAGAATTTGAACAGTAAAAATGCCGCCAGTGTCGCTGAGATTTACGTTGCGTAATACTAGAGAAGTGTGGCAGCGGGATTTTTGTGTCACCATTATGAATAGTGTCATATAAATCTTGTTTTCTCTTTGGCTCATTCGACGGAATAGAGTGAAATAACGCGTGCGACTTGTCACTGATTTAACTAAGGCTCTTCCTAGGATATTATGTCTAATAAAATATTCTTAGTTTTGCTTAATCTGACATTAAGGTAACCGTATTTTAATAACTAAGGAAATGTCTTTCACTTTAAATAATTTTCGAAAATCTTTACATTTCTAAATATGCAGGGCGTTAAATCAAGCCTAATAACTAAAAATCACAGTTATTTCATAATGTCATGATTAAGAAGACATTACTTAATATTTTCTTAACATACCTTAATACTTAAAAACATAAAATAAATTATATCAAACTTATTTCTGTTATTCATTAACCCAAGATCAGATATATTATATCTTGGCTTTCATGCTATGAATAAAGCCTAAGTAAAATGAGGAGTGTCTATCCCTTACCAGCCTTTAATCATCAAAACGCATTAGTTGCAAAAAGATTTCAATCTCCAAAATCCTTCGTATTTTAAGAGCAGGGATAGAGCTCTAAGAAGATTTTATGCTCCAGGAGTCAGTGCGAGGAAGCTAAGAGTATTATAGAATCTTCAATGTGTGATTTTGGTAAGGCTTAATTTATTCTTTTAGTTTTGTATGCGGGGATGGTAGCGGCTTAGTATTGATGTAGATAAGAAGCTTTGAAACGTCCCCTACGTTTGAAGTGAAAATGTAGGTAGCTGTATTATTGAGGAAGATGAAAACGCCTAAAACTTATCTGTTCCGAGATAATGTAATTCTTGAAATATATTTTTGAATTTAATGTTTGTAAAATTAATCTATCTACTAGCTGATCTGACGAACTTTGTACTGCCATTTTTATAGTAAATATTTTATAAATTTCTGAGAAGCTTGTGTTTATTATTTATTCCCACCCCTGCTTCCCACGGGTAGTATAGTCGTGGGAGAGCCACGCTTCGGTATGAATGGGTCGGCTCGATTGGAGTGATACCACGACCTCACAGAAAACCAGTGCGAAAGAGCGCTTGCGCTGTGTTTCATCGAATGATTGAGAATGCCGGAGGCCCATACCCCAATCCCTTCCCCTATCCCCCCTCTATTTCCCTCCCCATCCTCCAAAGGCCGGCAACGCACTTGTGACACCTTTGGTATTACGGGTGTCCATGGGCGGCCGTAATCGTTTACCATCAGGTGATACGTCTGTCATCGAGGGTAAGCAACGATGGCGCGGTCAGTACCTGGATGGGTGACCGCTGGTGGCATGTTACCATGAGCGTCTCCGTGATTCGGAGGTCACGTTAAGCAGTCGGTCCCGGTTGTTATCATACGATAACAGTCGTGAAGCTTAGTTGGAGGCCTTCGGGCGGCTTGAAAACATCCAACTGCAAGATTTACGTAGCCACAACGTATTCTTGCCAGTCCCCAACCCGTACTTGGCCAGCGTGGGGACATATGGCCTTAACCCTCTCCTTAGAGGAGACCCGAGCCCAGCAGTGAGACATTATGGGTTGTAGTAGTAATAGTAAATACATAAAAATAATATCCTATTTGGTACAGGCGATCGGTAGTTATGCACGTACATACGTGCACACATGTATTTCAGAGATTGATTTTTATTTACATAGAAGACAAAGAACAAAAACAATTCGTAGTTACTAAATTAAAGCTTTGAGATTTTAATTATGATCAAAATGATTGCAGTACTTTTGAAATGTGGATAATATTATTTATTTATGCTTGAGTCTGTGGAATAAACAATATTTTGAGAAATAATTTTATTTGACGCTAAAATTTTCAAGTTAGTAAGTGATTAAGATATTCTTAGGGACTAAATCTTGGAAAAAATCTAATCTGTCTGAAAAAATATCTGAAATATTTATTATTTATTTATTTATTATTTTACATTGATATACCATACTTATATTAAATATACAAACGTAACTTTGCCTGTCTGTCACGCCAAACCACTGCACCGTTTTCAATTAAATTTGCCATAGTGATATTTTTAATCCTTGAGGAAGGACATAGGCTACTCTTTACAGCGATAACCGACAAAATCTAGTAATCCTATAAGTCTAATATACTTCTAACTTTCCATTTCGACTCATATCGAACATTTCAACATTTACTCTCCTACTCCACGTTATTAAAATTTAGACCACTTTATATGACAACATTTCCTCTTCGAACTAAAGTCTTTTCTCAGCGAGGCGTAAACTAAATGTGTTAAGTCTTTCAAATTAACGACTGACCTCAATCTTTGGACATCAAATCGAGATTTCCATCACTCGCCTAGAGATTAACGAGGGGAAGGTAAGGAAACTAACTAAGTTGCTGCTTATATATTTTCAGCTATCTGCCAGTAAAAGGTCTATTAAAATCGGTTCAGTCGTTACGGAGATTAGCCGGAATAAACAGACAGGCAGATAAACAAAACTTAAAAAAAAACATGTTCTGATATTAATACCGTGTATACATGCATATAGTAGAAAGAGTGGATTTGAAATTACAAACAGACAACTTAATACCATTTATTTGTATAGATAGCAGTACACATATATACTCTGTAAGGATAATTTCATGTAATAATTAAACAGAAACAATAGGTGCCACGAGTATCAAAATAAAGGAGAGCACAACAAAGAGGTATTCATTTCAGGTCATGTCAGGTTGACCTGGTGCTTTTATTACCTGGACCACTGTTGTATTTAAAAACGAATGATTGTGTCTTTTGAATTTTGCTTTATTAATGTGTATATAGTGTATTTATGACAAATATGAGGCGATAAAGTTCTTCCTTAATTACTTATGAATACTGGTCGGCTATCTTGTTATACAGAAGCCCATGTCCTTTCTTAGTAATCAAAATAAGCGCCTGCTGTGCTTGAGGTCTTGGGTTCGATTACCGGGACGGACAAAAAAAAAGTATGTATGTATTTATATCAGTTGTCTAGTACCCATAATACAAGCTCTGCTTAGTTTAGGACTAGATGGCGTTGTGTGTTAAATGTCCAAATATATATTATATTTATTATTATAAAGTTTCATCTGCCGAATTTCTGTAGAATGGTTAAATCGTGAATGTATGACAGGCAGACAGAGTTACTTTCAAATTTATAACTTCATAGTAATCTATACTATAAAATTATAATATAAATTCTAATATTTTTGTCATAATAGCAATAAAATGAAAAGTGCAAATACACAGATTTATATAATTATCTCAGTTATATTAAGTTCTACAACATTTTATAAATTTTCCACGTCGATTCCTCCCTTGTTTCTTGTTGCGAAGAAGGTGAAATGCGATAGGGTAGTTATTTATATCCATTGTCGATTCTTGCAAAATACTTACTGATTAATATATTGTTACATACATGTATACGGAAGTTAATAAAACATAACGGGATCATTGTATTGTATAGGTGATTACCTTAGAAGCTAACTTTATATATATATTTCATTAAAAATATTTCAGATAATTGTACTTTAAAAATATAAAAGCTGTAAGTATTAATACACCAGAAAACGAAATATATAGGTTAAAGCTAGGTCAGAACATCTGTCGTCCTTATTGCTCAGTGGCAATTTCTTCCAGGCAACCGTAAGTACATAGTCATGTTTCTACACCGTCCCAAAAGCAATTAACTGTACTCCAAGTAATCTCACAAAACCTTCTCTAAAAGTTGTTTTACAAGGAGCTTGCAGAGCACATACTGTATATCAACTCGAGATGTCACTGTCATACTGAGCTCCACAAAGGGTAACTTGTCTAGACCGTCTTGTCTCACTTGTCTGGCAAAACCTTATTTGGTACTTTTTACTTTTGTTACACTTCATTAATGTGATTTTTTAATAATAAGGTTTATTTCGTATGTTTAATAAATGCTTTTTGATAATTTGGTTTTCTTATTTCACTAATTTATTGAGGTTTAGTTAGTTTGATTTTGATGTCTGAATACTGTATAACAAACAATGGGATTGTTGTTTAAATACTACACATTTTTCTGCAAAAACATTTTATTAAAATAATTTATTCATTTGTTTTTATACTTAAAATTCCATACATTTAAAGGACAAATAAAACTTTTTAAGAAATTGCACGGTTGGCCCAGTGGCTTAAGCGATTGCCACGCTTTTTTTACTGCGTCAAATGTTGTGGGTTCAAATCATACACGGGACAACGCTTTGGGTGATCCACAAATTGCTATTCTCAGTCTGGGTGTTCTTTGTGTCCGTTTCATGTATTTTTGTACATTTCTATTTTCACACACAGAATGTATGTTCCTAATTACTAATGTCTTTATAGAAAAAGAAAAGAAAGGAATGGCTTTGTTGACCGTCTTCCTATCTATACTACACATATATATATGTTAAGACCTATTAAAATCCAAAAAAAAATATCAAAATATAGTAAGTTATAAGCCACTGTATGCTGAACTAAAGCTTTACATTATTTATTGGGGTCCGTTTATGTACCTACATCAAGCTTTTACTCCAAACATTTGCTTAGTACCGACTTGTTTTACTAATACCTGCTCTACCTTGTGGAATTAGGTACCGTGTGGCTCCCTTGAGCTAGGAATGTCATGTTTACGTAATAGTGTGTGTTGGTTAGATTATCCAACAGAGATTTGAACTAAGGTTGGTCGATAAAGCTGTACATTTTCTTACTTTATTTAGAAGGGGGTCCAAATTTTGGTCGTTCTTTCTTTTATGTCTTAATAGAGGAATATCTAAATGATAATTATTATAGTAGAAATAGCCTACAAAATAGTGTAAAAATTCTTATAAGTTGTAAATGTTTACGATGCATGTATATTACCAGTTTTTTTATGGAAAAGGGAGTAAACTAGTAGACATATGGCCTGATTGTAAGCGATTACTGCTGCCCATGGACATTCGCGATGCAAATGCATTACAAGTGCGTTGCCGGCCTTACGGGAAGTGGAGGGGGAAGGGAAAGAGCTTTGGGGTATAGGCTTCAAGTATCTTCACTCACTTGTAAAAGACAGCGCAAATGCTCTTTTACATCGGTTTTATGTGAGGCCATGGTATCACTCCGGTCAAGTTGGCCCATTCGTGGCAAAGTATTTTACAAAAATTTTACATATTCTGTTAAATTGTATATTTATATCGTGATGTATTTAAATAAGGGCACTCACATTCACTCACACACAAACCTACACAGACCAAATTAAGTTTGTAAAATATTATTCTCCCTATTGTATTTTTATTTTTTATTATTTATATATTATTTATTATTTACAGTTCCTTAATATGCTGCTATGTTGTTATAAAATCATATACACACATAATTACATATATATCTGCAACATACTTTTGATTTCGTAATTACCTCGAGTATATATACGTCGAGTATTTATAATACTGAGAATAAAGCTTCATTCAGTTCCTTTTCCACTCATCATTATTACGTTATTAAACTGCTAATAGATATAATAAGTATTATTTTTTGCGTCGTAAATATTATAAGAAATTCATATCATCATTTCTCGAGTCAGTATTTAAGATGTTCATAACAACTCTTAATATAGATACTTATACTATAGTAGCAGCCCGCCCGGCTTCGCACGTGTAGACATAGGACATATATACCCAACAATCTAAATATTATAAATTTTAACACCCTCTTAGCAAACTTGCCAAGCTTAAAACACTTGACCAAGTATCGAAGTTTTCTTACGGATACCTAACTTTTTTGCAAATGTAATATAGCCTATGTTACTCGGGGTTGATTTAGCTTGCTTATACAAGCAATCAAATCTTTATTATATTAGTATAGATGTTATGTACATAATTACATGTATTTTATTGTAATAACCATCCAATTTTATTTTTTTATATTTAAGCTTCCAAAATGACTCTGCCCTGCCTGATGGAAAGCATGAGCAGAATCCAAGAGTGGTGGCCACCATCTTCAATGCGAAAAAGAACAATGCAGCATGGTGACCCACACTATGGCGGCCTGGGGGGAAGGGGGATGGTGAGGGGATAGGGGGCATTGGATTGGGGTATGGACCTCCGGTTTCCTCACTCACTCGATGAAACACAGCGTAAGCGCTGTTTCACACCGGTTTTCTGTGAGGCCGTGGTATCACTCCGGTCGAGCCTTTCCCATTCATGCCGAAGCGTAGCTCTCCCACGGAATTTTATTTCGCAGGATAGCATTAAAAGGTATATTTAACGGCTATTTTAGCTCCACGAGACTATGGGAATAAATGTATTGTTTCTAGGCAACAAATCTTAGACAGAATTAAAAGGAAATGTTACGAAACAAATCATGAAATTCATTAATTTAACTTGAGTGCGCTCATTTGAACTTGAAAAGTCCATAGACATTCGAATAGCCCACTCACTAAAAGTAATAAAGTGATACTTACATAGCGTCTATTAAGTGAATACTCAGAAAAATAGTTAAGTATTTTATATTACTAATATTATTGTGCTCCAAAATTGTTAAGAATTTTTGTTTGTGAGTTCGGACCAAATAAGAGTGATTGATCTATTTTTTCCTCGTTAGTTTTATGTTTTTTGTTGTTTAAGTATGATTATTTTGAAGTGTTTGTTTTCGTATAAGTATATAATAAGGTTCTCAAAGGAAAATCTTCACATTTCTTTATAAATATATATCGCTTAAGGAAAAAGACGCATTTGAAAGTAATTGAATCTCTCCCCAGAACCTGTAACAATTTATATTTATTCTGACAAGTACTAAAATTAAAATGATAGCTCACCCATATACGAATTATATTAATTCATTGTTATTATTAAAAGACGCGGTACTTACGATGCTGACGTGATGTTCTACATTATTCTTGCTATCAAGTCTGAATTTTGATTGAAGACAACTACACAAAACTTGACGACAGTGACGGTCACTGCTTCTGAATCAATCACGTTGTAAGTAAGTACGCGCACAAGCAGGGAATGTCGTTGCGTTGATCGCGTTCGTCGCGTTTTCAATGTCACGTCTCGTCTTATTCGCAGCATCGCGTCTTAAAACCTTAAGCATTATTCATTAGTTTAGAATACTTATTTTTTTACTACCTGAAATAAAACCCAACAAAGATAAAGTAAATCCAAATACTAACATCTAAGAATCTACCTATCTATCTATCTTTTATAAATATCTGTTTACTTAGCTAAACAATTCTCTTTTGATTACGAGGCACTGGGTCATAGATAGTACATTGTATTCAACGCGAGTTTCGTTTAGTCAACCCAAAAAAACACGAGTAAATATGACACAAGGGAATGATAAACTGCCTTGTATCATTTTCGCACCGATGATTACTGTATAAACCCGCATATGAGCCCCCGTCATGGCGTTAAAGGAACGTGATGCGAACCTTCTGAATAGGCGACTCAATGTCTCTTTAGAATCGTGTTTTAATATATATTGAGGTACTTTTGGATGTTTATTTTGGTAGTGATTGACTTATATGTTTTGAGTACTTGCAAAACGTTAAGATTTGAAAACCTCAATTTCACTACTGTTTATTTATTTACTCTACAAAACGTGGGTGTTTGTAAAAATAATGTTAGTGGTTTTAAAAATCAGCTCTTGCCCGTGTAGCCTATGTCCTTTACAAGAATCAAAAGATTTCTATTGTAAACTAAATCTCAATCGATTCAGCGGCTTAGCCATGGCAGCGTAACAGACAGACAGTGCTTAGTTTGAATTTCGATCGATATAGTTATATTATATAGATACAGCAACTTATATGATAGGTTTATAGGGACTACAAGTTGTTGGTGTCGAGGTTCTTATCTGGTGTTTCTATTCCTGGCAAGAGTTTCTGAACAAAATCATTATTTTTATTATTGACAATATTAGGTGCATTGCAATTCAGACGAGACCTGTCCCCGCTAGCAAACATGGCTGCCATGCTGGCTTCAATGATTTCTGGTGATTGGCGGCTAGTCACCGGCGATACTAGCCGCCGATAGGATTACAAGCGGCCAGATAGTAGCTGATTATTTGATGCGGTCAGTAATAGAGGGGCGGCCTGGTTGCACGCAAAACTGCAGTCAGGCTGCAACATATAAAGATTGGGCCGACAGGCAGGTGGAAGCTCAGGTTTCCCCCAGGATAGAGTCTTTATAGATGCAGCGTCGTTCCTGGGGGGGGCCTGAAATAACTCCGGTCCGGGTCTTCCTCAGAACAGGGCGTCTGAGACCTGAGTTGTTGGTGGAATCACCACATACCTGGCTTCTCAGTCCTCAAGGAGCCGGAGATCCGAAGGTATTTTCCACATCGACAAAAAGGCGCTTTGAGATATGATTTCACGGCAAAGATGACGTATACTGGTTGGCTTACACGTCTTAGAAATTTTAAAATAAAAAAAGCAAATTTAAAAGAGTAAATGGCATAGTAAATTTTGAACCATTCAATACTAAGAACTGAATTCTACATCACACTCCTCAACCGTGACCTATATACAATCATCTAAATCGCACAATTTTTCGTCTGAGGTCGTTCCTTCAACAAAAAATATCGCTAGCAAGATACGAGATAGTTGGGGCACGGGCCAGCTGCTTCCGAACATATATTGTGTTTTTACGCGGATTCTCCAAATGTCCAGCTTGAGTTGGACTGCTTTTTGTGACAAAATATTAATTTTGTGTCAGCGCTATAAAGTATAAGATTTTTTCTAGATAAATACTTTAGTCTACTTTATTCATTCTTAATAGTATACAGCGGTAGAATTAATGCCTATCTAATATACGTTAGGCATAGTGTGTAGATATAAATTAAATAGTATATGTATATCCATAAATATTCATATTTAAATGTTGTGTACTAAAGTCTATACTTCATTGGCCAGATGGATTGATTTAGACACTTTAGGGTTTGGGCCAAGTTCTGCTTAACGTTCTTAAAAAAATCTTAAGTGTATTAATATACACACAAATGTAAACTTCATGCACTTAATTAGTATTTCATCATCGTAAATATGTGTATTTTTATTATATTAATGCTATATAACTCTGTGAAAATGCAAATAAATACAATTAGAGTGTTTTGTTTGCACCGGCTAATCTCTGGAACAGCTGGAACGATTTAGGAGGGATTTTCAGTGGCAACTTATAATATAAGGGATAACCGAAGCTACTTTTTTAGAATAGCTTTGCCCCGCGGCTTGCCCACACCGTGGGGCTCAGCTAGTCAAAA
Organism: Hyphantria cunea; assembly: GCA_003709505.1. Taxonomy (NCBI): domain Eukaryota; kingdom Metazoa; phylum Arthropoda; class Insecta; order Lepidoptera; family Erebidae; genus Hyphantria; species Hyphantria cunea. The sequence continues at coordinate 1,520,001 of PKRV01000262.1, forward strand.
TAAATCAAATTTATCAACTGAATAACAATAAATTGTATACGATGTTCTTTAAAATATATATTCGTGTAGGTATTATTACTTATGAACTCCAAAATTTAACATTTTTTTTCCTTATCTCCTTTTCCTATTATACATATGCACCTATCTTGTCCCTTAGTCAACAAACTCAAGGTTGACTGGTAGAGAATGCTATGTGGCAGTATGTCCGCCTTGTGCAATTGGAAGAATAAATAAATAATAATCCATAAATAAATTGACATCACAGTTGCAGCGAGATTTACCTTATCGTTATGAGAGCGGAACAACATCTTTTCCACTTGAAATATGCCAAAAATGTGGGTATGCAAATATTCTTTCACAATATTTTCACTGAAAATATGGTAGAACCTGTTTTCAGACAAAATACATTTGAAATGTAAATTCTGACAAGCATGAGAGTTGAAACACGTATTTAGGTTAGATGAAAGTAGAGGACTAAATCTATCTCGTATTTTTTTTAATGAAATTGCTCCGATTAGTTGAGTCATAATGAACTCCATTAATTTAGTATTGGTTCAAACCCTACATGGTACAACACTTTGTGTGGTTAACAAATTGTTGTTCTGAGTCCAGGTGTTCTTTATGTACGTTTCATGCACGAAAGGTCTACATGACACAGGAATGTTCTAAGTGCGGGAGTTATCTTTTTAAAAGAAAGAAAAAACAAGTAAATAAATAAATAAAAATAAATATTTCGGACATCTAATACACAACGCCATCTAGTCCCAAGCTAAGCAGAGCTTGTGTTATGGGTACTAGACAACTGATATAAATACATGTATATATAGAAAACACTCAAACTCCGAAACAAATATTTGCGGATCATACAAACATTTGGTCGGACCAAATATTTGTATGATCGGGAATCCACCCCGTAACCTTAAGTATAGCAGTCGCATACGCTACCACAAAAGCAGAAGATAGAAAGTCTTTTATAAAATAACAGAAACATTGCTGGATCAAAGAATCAGACCGCAAGTTTCGAGTTAAGTATCTATTATTAGTTCAAGGAGGATTCATGAAACATTTCTTTTTTGTCATATAGTAATTTTAACATTCATATTGTAGGTCACATTATACATCCCATCAGTTGTAGACCTAAGATGTCTGGGGCTGTCCATCAAATATTTTCGTACTGAAAATTGTGTCGATACTGAATTTAAATTTTGTATGACGTAATCTGTGTATATTAGTTTATATATTTTAGTTCCAACACTAATATCCCTTCTAATATAAAAAACTATTAATAAAAAACAACATTTCTATACCACTGGTAAGAGAAAGTTGATTTGGGGCTATAGGATAACTGTATTGATTTGGAAAGAAAGTCATCGTATAGTAATTATATTATACACAAATACATTGTCCTTTTGTCCTTATTACTTAAAACAGTATAATGTAATTATTATATTTTGCCACGCAGGAGCCAGGCTTCGGCACGAATGGGCCATCTCGAACAGAGTGATTCCGACCCCACACAAAACCGAGGGAGTTTGGCAGCTTAGTAATTATTTCGTCAATTTTACCAAACAAGCATAGTACCGCTTTTCCCCTCTCTCTTCCTTCACTGTACTTTTGAGGAGTGGAATGAGTGGCAATGAATTAGATTTTCCTCTTTAGTCGATGGGCGATGGTAGCACTTGGTAGACTTTGTTAGACCTGTCGTTTTGTGACAAATCCTTCCCCTCTTATACAACACACATTCAGTTTCCACCACAAAAATGTCAATATTTTTATACTCTTTTAATTAGAATTATCAGCAAATTAAGTTAGTAACACGGTTATAATCATTAAACCGTTGTATCTAGCCGTTGCTAATGGTTTAGCTTATCTCGTACAAGGAATTGTCGTGTAAATTACACTACATTACGAGAATGCACATACTGTTTGCCACAAAACCAGATAGTTGTTTAGGAATATCATTGCTATGTATTTGTTTGTATATATCTAGTGTAGTTAAACTATTTACATGGAACCAAGGGATTAAAAGTTAATTTTGACAGAAATACCTTCATACAGTACATAAAACGATTCGGATTAATCAAACTTTTGCTAAATCCTACTAGTATTATATGTGCGAAAGTTTGTTAGGATATTTGTTACTCTTGTGACGCAGAAACTGCTGAACAGATTTAAATGAAACTTTACAGTAATATAGCTTTATACATCACAATGACACATAGCCTACAATTTGTCGATAACCGACATACACGTGGACGGAGCCGTGGGCAATAGCTAGTATATAAATATTTGTTACATTACGGAGTGTAAACGTCTAACACTCAGAGTATGTCTGTCTGTCTTCATAATAAAAACTATGCTTGGTTGTGATGGTGGTTTTTGTGTGGAATATTTAACTGTTTTTATAAAAATAAAATAGGGCTATTTAAATATAGACAAAAGGTAGTTTTGTATAATATATCATAATTGGATATCCGAAATGCAATACACTGTTATTTAAAGCCACAAACAGGCGTACATAACAGCGAGAAACTATGAGGATTCGATTAATAATAGAAAATCCTAAGTTTTTCCGGTAATGGTGGACTTAATGCGCTGGCTTCTTTCCCAGTCAATCTTTGTGTGGTGTAGAAATCGTGTGAGGTAGGCGGACTAAGGTTATTTTACTTATCTTATGTTATATCTTATACATTATATATTTTTTTTCTTTTAAAAGTCAACTTCCGCATTAGGAATATACATTCCTGTGTCGCGGGGATCTTTACAAACATACATGAAACGGACACAAAGTACATCCAGACTTAGAACAACAATTTATGGATCACACAAAGTGTTGTCCTATGTAGGATTTGAACCCACAACACTTGACGCAGTAGGAAGTGGCGTGGCGACCACTGAAACCACTAGGCCAACCGTGTAGTCGATATTATATCTTATATCCTTTTCAGGGCATTATCTCTATACTAAATTTCAGCAAAATTAGTCCAGTCGGTCATGACCAGGGGAAATAGGGATTATTTTTTCATATCTATTTCTTTTTGTAACACAATGTCTGTTATTGTGACGTAAACTTACTTAAATTCTGACTGTACTATATTACAAAATCCCAGTATTATCTACAAAGCAGAATAACTAAAAATCTCAATAATAAAATACGAATAAAACTCTCAGTACTACTAAAAGAGATATGCAGCTATCATAAAGCAAATAAGGGAGGCTTTAACTGTGTATTGTCCAACCAGTTACTATAGATACTCAAAGTAAAGAAATTATTGACTTCAATAAAATATTATAGGGTTCAGGTTATGTTGGACGTTTTTAGACAAGCATTTCAAACCATATATTTTATAGTAATTGTACTTGCAGATATATTGAACATTACCTTTATTTTTTTCAGTTGAAATGGTTAAACCATTTTCACAAACAGACGTAAACCTTTCGATTTAACATGTAACATTAATAATGCTATATCCCTATACTTCTTGTTAATTTGTTTTTTTTTTTGTAATTTTTGTTTTTCAAATGTTTGTAATGGAATAGGTGCTTATTTTCCATCTCACCTGATGGAAAGTGTAGATGAAGACGAAGGTGGTACACGCCCATCCAAAAGAAACCTATTCACTCTACTCTTAAAGGCTCCAGAGTTCAACTTATTAGGAAAAATAGACCCAGGCAGGTCGTTCCAAACCTTGGCGACTCTCACCAAAAACGAGGTATCAAACCGTTTAGTTCGACTTTTGGGTATGTCAACTACGTTTGGATGAAACTTAAAATAAGGATAAAATATGGAAGGTCCATCAGGATTTTTTTATATGAGCCTGCCAAAATGACTACACTCTGCCTGATGGTACGCACAAGTAAAATAATGATCTCTGACCATGACGACCTATTAATATATAGTATGTATAAGTATATGTATGCGCATATTGTAATTATATTTGTATTAGTACACTACTGAGCTTTATTGTTCTCCATAAAACCCTTAAAATGTCTTTTTATTTGGTTCACAAAACATGTGTGAAATAGTAAGCTTCCATTAATCGAGTAAATTGCGCAATAAAAGTAGACCGCTAGGTTTAGCTTCAATTCAAACTTTTACATCTAAAATACTCGTAAAATTTTAAAATTCTATTAAATTTATTACATTAAGGTAAATAATAACATGAGTAAATTCGGTTTTGATACCCAAAACCTTTTTTCCAAGTTTTTAACAGATAGGAAGCAAAATTTTTTAGTAATGGAAGTAAGGAATGTGGTTTTTTAAGAATTGAAGTATTCTATTTGGATGTAGTTAGGTACCTATGTGATGCCATTCAAGCATCTCCAAAATTCATTCTTTAAATATTAACTCGCTTAGCCTCGCGCTCCAATTGTAACTCCGACTAACGCCGCGGGGCAAAGTTAGTCTAAAAAAAGTATTACAAACAGACACTCAAACTTTATTTATTTGTAAAGATTAATGCAAATAGGCAATCATAACCCTTTGGATAACTTTGGAGGCCTTTGGGCGGCTTGAAAACATCCAACGGCAAGATTACGTAGCTGCAATGTTGTCTTGCTAGTCCCCAACCCACACTTGGCTAGCGTGGGGATGTTTGATCTTGACCCTATCCTGAAAGGAGACCCGAGCCAAGCAGTGGGACATTATGGATTGTTGTGATCAGACAGATAAGTTTTTAATGTGTCATGATAAACTTAATCAACTTAATTTTCTTATTCTGGCAAGATTTGTTTCTATGCTTAGGGATGCTATTTCTTTCTTCAATTAAAATTCAAAATCATTTATACCATTTAGATACTAAGTTCTGATAAAAATCATAGAAGCTACAGATAAAAATCATAGATCTATAACTTCCAGGGTCCAAAGTGCGTAGAACCTTATGAGAGGAATACTGGCAATGAAACACATGGCCACTCTTTTAAAAGTCAGATAATTAAAAACGGAAGAGATCGCAGTGCTTTTTGTCACTCATTTTATTCATTATTTTGTAATATGTACACTATAAAGATAAATAAAAAAATAATTAGGTACTTTTTAACTCATATCTTAGTTATATAACAATTTGTTTGAATGATATAATAATTATTTTCACCGGAATTAACGCGATCTCTAATTTAAAGGTATTATTATAGATATATTAATAATAGCAACTGTACTGAATTAAATATTCTCATTGCTCTTACTTAGATACCTATTTGATAAAGGTATCGACATTTGAATTCACGAAACGGCTTATCGTGTTCCCTTTCGATACTATATAATCAGCTTACCAACCCGGTACCTGCGAGAATATTTCGTTATGTAAGCATTTAAACTATTATGAGCTACTTCCCTATGCTATGTAGTTCAATATATGAATAATAAATTGACGTATAACATCGAAGTATATGAGGATGGGTATATAGATGTTGGTTACATAATGACGTAAGTTGAACATATTTTGATGAAATAGCATAGATACATTTCGTTTGCTCAGGTTTAAAATAAGATCGCTTATAAAATGCTCAACATTAAAATGTCTAATAATAATATTTAGAAGCTGGTTCAGAAATGTAGTTCAATAAATGAATAATAGATGTGTAATATGGAAGTATATGAGCTTGGGTATATAGATGTTGATTACATAATGACATCAACTGAACGTAATTTAATGAAATAGCATGGAGATCATAATATATTTCGTTTCTTTTATTTTTTTTGTATTTTTATTTATTTTGTAGATTCAAAATAAAATCATTTATAAAATACTCAACAAAAAAATGTGTAAGAATTTGATTTTTATGTTTTATCTATGTAATGTCCTCCTATTCCTTCGTATCAAAAAAAGAAACTTAGTTCTAAATATATTCATTTTTTCAATAATTCCTAACTACATTTTGCACCCGGATCTGCTGGTGTGTATGTTGGATATTGTAGTAATAACTTTATGGTAAATATGAAGCCTACGATATAAATATTATTTATTTTTTATTTTATTTTAAAACTTCATGCACATATGTACAACGGCGGGCTTAATGCCCAAGGCATTCTCTACCAGCCAACCTTTGGATGGTGTAGAAATTTTGTGTGTGTAGAAATATTATCGTCTTCTATTGATAAAATGATATTAAAAAGCGGCTGATGCGATCCAGGGATTACTCCTAAAACCCCACAAAGTCACAATCTTTACCTATTGATAATCTTAGTATAGATTCTAAATATTTTAAATGAATTGAAATCTAGTTATTTTTTTTAGATTTATATTTGGAAAATATTAAATTCCATATTATTTATCGTAATAGTACTATCTCTCTTCGCGTTATAGTAAAATTTTAAAGTCTAAGTTACTTTTATTATTATTATTATTCATGTTATGACTGCCTCGGTGACCCAGCGGTAGCGTATGCGACTGCTGTTTCTCAGGACTCGGGTTCGATTCCCGGGTCGGATCAAATGTTTGTGTGATCTGCAAATATTTGTTTCGGAGTTTGGGTGTTTTCTGTGTATGATATGTATGTAATTACAATANGTATTTATATCAGTTGTTTAGTACCCATAACACAAGCTCTGCTGATAAATGACCCCTGTAGTCTATCGTAGATTGGACTAATTCAAAACATAAACTTTATTTCAACCATATATATCTCTGTGCCACCTATATTTATGCAAGAGCTTTAATCTTGTTTATTTTGATGCCTTTTATAAACCCTTAATAAACACGATTTAGTAGGCTCTCGAGATGTTACTAATATAACAAGACCTCCTTAAAAAAACCATAAAATGTCCAAGTTTTAATCATCAACATCGCGAATTCATTGTAACCTTTTTTGTTATTCTCTTCCTCGTAGTTATATAGACGGACATAAAATAATTATTGTTTAGACACTATGTTAGTTAAAAATAAAAAAAAAACATATTTTAGCTAATTTTATTATATGGCATATATGTGATACTTTTTCTCGAATTAATGAAATTGGGCCTTAATGTTCAGCGAATTCATTATTATCGCCTCAATAGCTAAAAATAATGAGATGAATTAATTGATTGTGTTTGGTTGATTTTGAATATTTGTATTAAAAAATTTGAATTGCAATTTATGTTAATAAATAAAATATAAAAAAAAACAAAATATTAGTAGTTAAAAAGATACAAACTATTAGTAGTAAAAAAATATTTAAAATGTTTAGACATCCATAGAGATACTCACGGCGAAAAAGGTATATTACAATCGATACGTCTCAAACCATATAGTGTCTTTTACAAATGTGTTTGTAGCGGTTCTCAGGATATTTTCAAATAAGCAGGATGTCAATCTGGCATTATCTGCTTAATGATTTGCAACACAATAGAGCAATTATAAATTGGAATATTAATAATATAGATGTTTAATACTAATACTAATATTGATGTTGGCTCCTCCGTCTTAAAACAATACATAACATAACATATATATAAACAGCATACACACAAATCTATGAACTAATTCAAATTCGTACGTACCCATTATTTAAACAATTTCTAACCATTGATTATCAAATTTTAGCTACGTTATATTGTGGCTACTCTCACTAAGCTTTAATTCAAAGCAGAGGATACTGTGGCTTATTTCTAAACTTTTAAAAGCTAAAATTGTTGGTCTCCCCTAGTGAGGAGCCTAAAATATTTCTAATAGGCAAAAGCGCTTTGAACCGACCAACACATTTTGGTATAAATACGCGCGTAATAAATCTTATTTACATTGAAATTATGAGTTTCGGGATATAATGAAGTGAGTGAGCATTCAAAGTTGTAATTAGTAGGTTTAGCTGTAAGGACTGGGATTAGATTACAAGATAGCGTGATTTGATATGGAACTTAGCTTGTTAGTTCATTTTAGTCTGGGAAGTTTGTAGAGTTGAAAATGATGAGGGTTGACATTAGGTTTTGGTTTGCTTACTAGGAATTATCACTTATAGAACAAAACATTACAGTAACCCTCTTTTGCGCAAAGCTTTACATGTTCTATTACTATAGATTAAAGTGTTAGATTACATAAATTTTGTCGCTTCCGTTTGGATTTTAGTTGGAACCTAGACTGTTTAATACTGAAATGCCTCATAGTTTGTTGTTTGAAGTAAAATATGTGCTGTAATAACTTACGAAAAAACTTCAAACGTGGAATGTAATTCAAAGTGGGCTTTATATCACACTGGCACGCCGAATATTATAAGGCCCATTGCCACATACGATAAATGGTTGATAAAATCCCCACAACATATTAGTTTTTTTTATAAATTAGATAATAATGAAAACAGAAAGAAAAAGACTCCAGGAATTCATTTTGTTGTAATCTTGAAATAGTTTAGACTCAATAAAACACAGGCTTTGAGCCTAGTATGGACTCCAGCTCTCACTAGGGAATTTTTAAAAACTGTTAAGTATGTACCTCTCATGTTACTTAAATTGTACCTTTCCTGTGAGAGAAAATAAAGTTTTATTATTATTTTAATTGTAAAGATTCTAGTAATATTAAACTACGATTCGTCTAAATTGTTATATAATTTCGAACTTCCAGCTTCGTTACATGTAATAACCACAAAACGGTTGTCGTGCAGAAATGTTTTTGATAAAAATTCAATATAAAATTTGCCAACAATTTTCATCCCCATCCCCTTTTACCATCAAAATTGATTACTCTAAGCCATCAAATGATAATCAGCTAAGCTTTTTTCATGGCCCAAGTCATTTGCAATATGGGAACAACATTTACGAGGCCGGCCCATCTAGACAGCACCCCAATCATCCCGTATTCGAAATCTTACAGGGGTGTAAAACATGAGTTTTATCTGTAGGTAACTCGAGGGGTGAAGAATAAGCATGGAATGGAAGAGAATACAGTTTAAAAAAATCGGAATTAGCGTTTTAGATCATGTCATTGTAATATTTGTTAAATGACACCTACTTTATCAAAACACTTTAGCTATTATGCTGCCGAAAAATTCAAATTCGTTCTCAAAATTATATGAAAACTAAAGCTACTTAAATGAAAATTTTAACGTATTCTATTTGTTATAAATGTGTTAATGAAAACTTTTTTCTTAATTATTAACGAGTGCCATCACTGCCATCAGTTTACTGATTTTGTCAATAATCAATTCGCTGGTGTGATTACATCACTCGTAGTGTGGCGTACATGGTTGGACAGCCTACATGTTCACATATTTCCGGCTGACATCTTGCTACGATTACATTTCCGGGTTCCGGGCTCACGTTCAAAAGTTGAACTGTAATGTATGTATTCAGACCATCTGTGATTTGATTTATAGATCAGTTTATTGCATATGTGGTATAGGCTGGTTTTGGATAGGCAGAAAGAGAATAACATAGTTGAGGATTTCGTATAAGCAGAGAACAATAATAATGGTGCTGGATCAAGCTCCATTATAATTACACACCTTATTTTCTTGATTATTTTGAGATGATTGAAACTTAAAGTAACTACTATTGCCACCAAGAATAATAAAATAAAAGTCTAAACATGCAAACTGAACCTATTTTTGACCTAAGATAGTGAAAATAATATTGTGTTGTGTAATTTTGAACATTAATATATGAACACGTAAATATTAGTGAGTTTTCAGTGAGCAAATGCACTAAAAAACTGATTATTAGCATATAGTTAGAAGAGTATTTTCTAACTTAGCTCTAGAAGAAGGACAGCACTCGATGATGAACTTATTTATGTCTCTTGAGCTGTAGGCGTCCATGGGCGACACGTGCCATCTGCGTGTTTGCATGAAACAATATTTCTAAAGTCTTATAAGTTTTCGCGTTTTATGATACAATAATTATTTTCACGGCATATGACCAAGGCCAGTGCTACCTAGGCGAAATGTCAGGCAAATCAGAGGTATGTAATACCCTTAATAAGTGATGGCGTTAATTCCCATGAAAATAATAATAATTTTTAAAGTCCACAAAAAATGGTATACAAAGTGATAAAAATGAATAAGTTAACTGTACACTTATTCTACACTGTCTCATCTTGCAATTTAAACGAGTATCTGCAACACTTTTTATCTTACACAGTATACAACATGTTTTTACTCTCTCGGGATGTTTTAGGTGTTCTTCTTATTGCGGGGGTTATGGTGAATCACAATGAGTTATAAGGCAGAATGGAGAAATTACAAAAACAACTTTTGCATTCGCTTATGGAAAACACAGTGTGATCTACACATTGTGTTAACTATAATATTTATGTGTTGACGGTAGCAATCGTTTTTTTATCTTCATCTTTGAATATTCTTCTACTATTACACCAATAATTTTAGTGAATAAGGTAAAGTTATTAGTAAGTTTTGCTATGGATTACTTCGCTCGCTTACTTCAGAATGAATGTAAATAAATAGCTTACTTCAGAATTAAAGTACCCTCATCATCATCAATAACCAATAATGTCCCACTGCTGGACTCGGGTCTCCCCTCAAGAGTGGGATAAGGCCATACGTCCCCACGCTGGCCAAGTGCGGGTTGGGTACTGGCAAGATTATGTTGTGGCTACGTATCCCCCTCCAACTCCAACTAAGCTTAACGACTTTTATCGTATGATAATCATCTCCGAAACACGGAGACGCTCATGGTAACAGGCCACCAGCTGTCACCTATCCAGGTAATGACCGCGCCGTTGTTGCTTACCCTCAGTGATTGTTTCTAATCACCGAGTGCAACTGGGCTATGAGCGCCTCGAAGGTACCATAAGTTTAAGTTATTATTTTAGTTGTATACTGATTTAGAAATAAACTTGTTTTAGAGAGCTGCCAAGATAATTTTATCGTTAATTCTTTGTATACATATATATCTATAGAGTACGCATGTATATATATCGTATACATAGAATTAAATCTAATGCTAATGTTCAATAAGTAGTAGATGATATTCAAGATAAATATGCTTGAAACTGAATGGTTTTTACTTTTAGATATGAATAAGGGAGGAATCCACTTTTCTAAATCATGGTTTTTGTCAAAATAGTCAAAAAGGTCACTTTGATTCGAATCAAGTCTCCAATGGCTGGCAAAATAATTTAATTGAGTATTGTCTTTTATTCCGAAATAGCAGATATAATAAAGATGATCAGTAGAAACTAAAAGATAAATGTTTTCTTATTTACCGTGTACGTCTATAAAGAAAGCACAATATTTATTTAGACGAAAACTGTTGTTCATTGCTCTGTACCTTTTCCATTGTTATCAATCTTATGGGTGGTAATATGATATTTTTTTCAGGAAACTTTTATATTATTCAACAAAAAAATGCACTCATTCTAAAACAATAATAATATTTAAGACCCTTATTAACTGTACTAACGTTATAACGTAACTTGGGTTTTAAATTAGAACAATAAATACAGCTTCTTCATTTTCCCTAGCGCACTAAATTTTTTATTCTTTTCAGGTTCAGTCCTCTGAGTACCCTGGAGAATAAATAGGTAAGGATAACGCTTAATATCTTATATTTTTATTATAAATAAGGTAGTGTTTTTGCTTAGGTTATTGTTAAAAGCTAATACATTATTTCTATATTTTATCAATATAATAATTACTTTTCTTGTTTATTAAACAGAAAAATATGTATTTGTAAGATGAAAAGTATTCTTTTGCATTAAGTAATACCCTCACGTGTACTATTTAACGGTCAATAGCTACAAAATGGTTACAACTATTAAATGGTCTAAACATAATACGAAAATGATGGCAATAAATCGTGATAATATTAAAGATCACGCAATAAATAAGACACCTATTTGGCTTCACCTAACCGTAGAAGATGTGGCTTCAACGACAACTTAGAATTTAGAAGCCATCACGTACACCACATTATCCAGTACAGTAATAGCAGTTTCTAATATAAAATTGATTTCGGCCGAACGGCTTCTGAACCTTCAAATTTTGGACACCATCCAACCGCTATACTGCAGGCGTCGACTTTTTGCTTTCGTGACACACATTTTTATGACGATTCCTGACAGTATACGAATACTTAGAATAAATTTACTTATGTTAGATATTTTTGTAGTGTGAATCTTATCGTGGTCTTATTTCTTATTGTTTGATAGAAGAATAAAAATCGTAATGTGTTCTTTGTTAATTAATTTTCTTTTTCTTGGTTGTAACGTTTATGATAATATATTCGTTTGGACACAAGTAGTGAAAGCTACGCTGCGGCATCTATGGCCGGCTCGACAGGAGTGATACTATGGTCTTACAGAGAACCAACCCCATCCCCTCCCCGTCCCCAAAGGTATCGACCTTGTGACACCTCAGTGTTGCGTCAATGGACGACAGTAATCGATCCGTACGCTATTCAGTACGACACGTATGACCTACGCGGGCATCCGCGATGGACAGTACGGCCCGCGATGCACCGAGTCACGCCTAAGGAAGCAAAATGTGCAAGATAACATCACTGAAAAAAAATATCTTTAAACAATGTTTTTATCACCCCGTCTAGCTGGGGTGGTTTTGTAGACTTAGACCCCCTTTCCAAAGAGATATCTTTATTTAGCTGAAGACTGTTAAAGGGTGTTGACATTTTGACTAAGAATAATTGGCGCAAATTCACACTGTTTAACAGTCGTTTTGACAAGAAGCTATGTACTACTAGTACTCTAGAAGCGACTGTTTGAACTGTTTTGCTTTCTGTACCTTAAATAAGTAATAAATTATTATCAAAATTGAACATAGCAGAACACGAAATGCTATCTTCTTCATATTTTATGGGTTCTGAATTACGTAACATTATTACGGTCAAATCTTCATGTTTATTTATTAGGGTGTAGACCCAACTATCTACTGCCTTAGTTCGCTCTGATATGTTGAAATAAATTTTCTTTATGGCTGGTACTGTAAATATTTTACTATCGTTTGTGTAAACAGTCGCATGTTATTGAAAACAAATTTTATTTTTATTTGTTGTGGCCAATAAGTTATTTTTGAAAACCGTAAACAAGTTTTGATGGTTATACGTTTAGATGTGCGCTAAATTTTGGCGAAGTAGAGTGTGAAGAGCTTCAGGCTGCGGCTTTTACACTTTAGGAGTTAATTAGAACTTTGTGTTCATTTGTAAAATATTCTGTTCTTCTGAATACAATTACATTACTTAAATATGCTTTATAAAGTATTAATTTGTGTTTATATAATTAAATCTATTTCCGGGGCTCCCCTTACGTAGCCGTAAAGAGAGTTGCGTTCCGGTAAAGAGTACCCTATGCACTTCCTCAAGAATCAAATTACCTCCATGACAAATTAATGAAATCTGTACAGCAGCTTGTGAAAGCAACAGACAGACAGACGGACTTCCTTCAAATATAAAATATTAATATTACTATATTGTATATTATATTTTAGCCGGCTCGACTGGAATGATACCAAAGCCTCACAGAAAACTGGTGTGAAACAGCGCTTGCGCTGTGTTTCATCGCGTGTGTAGATACCGGAGTCCCATATCCCAACCCCTCCCCATTCTCTCAAAGGCTCGCAACGCACTTGTGACGCCTCTGATGTTGCGGATGTCCATGGGTGTCGCTTACCATCAGGCGATAGGTCTGCTCGTTTGCCCCGTATCATAAAAAGTCTACAGTACTCAGCGCAGTATAAAGCGATGTGGCGACTGCTTTTATCATTGCGCCATCCATGCAGTTATGTTTATATTACCATTAAATGTTTTCATTAAAGTTTTATACTTAAAGCCTTTATAAAAACATACAATTATTGTGTGCTTCTTACAGCTCAAAAGAAAAAATCTATTGTACTGAGTATTCAGTGTGTGTAGCGATAAGTACACTTTAAAGTCTCGAAGCACTGTACAAACAGGTTTCCTTTGTAAGTTTCAATGGATATCATTTCCCGCGGCAAACACTGTCTCTATTGCCTTTGATCTCCACTTTACTTGATGCTGTAACTGTGAATGTTGTACTTAAGGTCTATTTCGTTGCATTTGTATTATTCTTAGACGTACACGGTAAATACATATAAGACATGTTTATGATAAAAAACTAAAGGCAATTTACATTAAACATACTAGATAATTCCCGTGACCTATGAATTTAGAATGAAATGAAACTATATTTTTTGCAGTTTGTAAAAAGATATTAATAGGAATACACACATTTCATCAGTCTATTCTGACATACCTTTTTTTACTTATCATAACATATATTAAATACAAACACTACTAAGCCCATGTCAATTATAAATGAATGTCACGAATCACAATGTAACATTTTTAATGTGGTTAATATTAATGTTATTAATATAGGAATAACATACGATATAAAATTTATCTGGTGACATAAATTCAAAAATGTACATACAGAGCAAAGATAACATTTAAAATTTTATAAAGTAAGCCTTACCAGACCCGTAAGGTGAGGTTGAATCAGATGAATACTTTTGGGAATAAATTACAAAATTTTTAAAGTTATTCAGCTATATACTATATGATAATATCAAATAACATAGCTTGCTAATGGCTTCCTAAAGTCATCTGAAATGTTCTAGCTTGGTAAATAAATTTGTAAGCTTGTAAGGCCACTATGTACCGCAGTAACAGGCATACACACGGGCAAAACTGAGAGCAAAATGTGTTTTTTTAATATAATTTCTCTTTTTTAAACCAATTCGAGAAACAAAAATGATAATTTCCAAAATGTTATTGCTTTGTATAGTGTCAGTCTTACTCACAAATTATAACACAGGGTGTTAATAACAAAAGTTAAAATATGCGAAAGACACCACAGTAACTTCCATGAAAATAAAAACATATTTTTTAAGGTGTAAGAGTGTTACCCGGCCCAACGCAATAATAAAATTCCTAAAACAAATTGGAGGACCCACACACAGGTGTCTATACAAAGGCGTAATTCAACCTAAAATTCTATGTGTGGAAATTTGAAATTTTATCCTGCAAATTAATGTATACACCGCTTATTTTATAAAATTCGTGAACGAAAATATAGCTTTGCTAAATTTTCGTATACACAAAAATGATTCTTATTCAGTTTCCAATGAGATCGTTCACGAAATTGAATACTAACATCGGATAAAAGTTTCCATTGTATTCGGTGTGTAAAGTGGAACAATACTCAATGAATACAAATTATCCTTGGGATATTTTTATAGCCAGTTTGGACCTATTTTGTATACTAGACTGTTTTATACTGTAGAAGTGACAACCTGCTTATTGGTATAATGAAACTTGTGAAAGTAAAGTTTTTATTAATATTCACTTTCATGCTATATAATATATGTGTATGAGTGTGTATGGAGAGTCAATAAATGTTTAAGAAGATTTATTAAATACCAATTTAGTCTTTCAAAATTCAATTTGTAATATGGGAAAGCTCATTTAGCACTGCTGAATAAATTTTTAAGTTCTAAAATGTATATATATATTTCAAAGAGAGATTACTAGTTTTCTTATACACTGTTTAATTTTATTCCGTATGCGGATAAACATAAGGTTGAAATTATCTTTGTAACTGTTTTAGAAAAGCGCTAAACTATGAAAGGCTGCACGTACTCGCTACAAAAATAAAACTTATTTAAATAAAGCCCACGTTTGCGTCACATTTTTCCAGTACAGGAACTATTTCTACACGCTCTGCTTAATTACCTCTTTACAAGCGATTTCCAGTACAAAATTGCCTGTTTTTCAACGCAAAATACATAAAATGCACTTAAAAATTATCGTGTGGAGGATTTAACAAGTTTCTCGCATGTCGATGGTGTTTTAAACAAAGACTTTTATATTCTTTTAGCTTAAACGCCCACATGCATTTGACGTAATTTGCTTAATAACACTATTAAAGCTAATTTTCTTTAGAAAAACATGTTTAAGCACACGCCATAGCATGTTCAAATTATATAATATTTATAACTTTTGAGTTGAAATATGAGTAAGACTTAGAATACTTATTAATAAAAAGTTTAGCACTTTTTATTAATAAGTATTCTAAGTGTCAGTACTACAAGTATCTTTGGTGTAAGGTTTTGAAAAAAAAAACAAATATAATACCCATACTACATCTGTTTTAATTTTTTTCCCTAAAGTTGAGCAGATGTAAAACACGGACAATTCACTTAAATACATCCATAACTTACTACACAGATTATTTTTCTTGAAAGATCCCGTTACTATTGCTAGTTATCGGTGTATTGGGCCGTGAATAATTCTAAATCTGTTTCTATCACGCATGAGTAATTGCGTACGTGTGACAGAAGAATATAGCTAAGAAATCTTATCAATTTTCTATATCTTTGTCAGATAAATTGATGGAATTTCTAAGCTTTTTTCAAACACGTACATGACTATTTTTGACGGTTTTCGCTTCTTAAAGGACTAAATTACGAAGTTTTGAAAAATTGATTTTTAAGTATATCTGAGGTAATTTAAAAAAGTTATTATCTTGTTACGGCTAGACTCGCATCTGGTACAACTTGAGGAGGAACTTGGGAAGATTAGGTGGCATATCTTAGGGTTATGTGAAGTCCGAAGAGAGGGGGAGGATACCATAATCCTGGACTCAGGTCACCTGATGTACTTCCGCGAGGGAGACCAACGATCCCAAGGTGGCGTGGGGTTTCTGGTAAACAAGTCGCTTTCTGGCAACGTTGTGGAAATTTCCAGTGTGTCGAACAGGGTAGCGTACCTCATTGTCAAGCTTACCGAGAGGTATAGCCTCAAGGTAATACAAGTGTACGCACCGACCTCGGCTCACTCAGACGATGAGGTGGAGGATATGTTCGATGACATATCGAGGGCCCTCCACTCCACTACTAAAACCCACTACAACGTTGTTATGGGTGACTTCAACGCCAAAGTGGGAGTACAAACTTGCGGCGAATCGGTAATAGGATCCCATGGATTTGGAAACAGGAATCATAGGGGGCAAATGCTCATCAACTTTCTCGAGCGGGAGGGGCTGTTTTTGATGAACTCATTTTTCGAGAAGCGGCCCCAAAGAAAGTGGACGTGGAAAAGCCCGGACGCTATGACAAAAAATGAGATCGATTTCATCATAACGGACAGGAGGCACATATTCAGAGACGTCTCAGTGCTCAATAGGTTTAACACCGGTAGCGATCACCGACTAGTCCGAGGTTCTCTGAATATCAACTTCAAGGCTGAACGTGTCCGCATGATGAAGTCCAGGCTCCGACCAACTCTGCTCCAAGTCGAGATGGGATCTGAAAAATTCCAGTCAAATCTGGAAAACCGATTTGTTGCCATGGAAACCACAAGAGACGTAAACCAGAACCTTGAAAATGTGGTTCGAATCCTCAGGAGTGAAGGTACGAGATTTTGTCAAATGCAGCGTACAGACACGAAGTCGAAGCTTTCAGAAAGGACACTAGGGTTAATGAAGGAAAGACGTGAGAACCCGCCAGTCACTTCATCGGCAAAACGGACTCTAAACCGAGAGATTAGTAAGCGTGTACGACACGACCTCCGATGCTCCAACACTCTTTTGATTGAAAGAGCAATCGAGCAGAATCGGGGGTCAAAAGTGTTTGTGAAATCTCTTGGAAGAAGCCATTTGACGAAGCTGACCACAGTAAGCGGAGAAGTCGTTGCTTCCAAGCTGGCTGTCCTTTCGGAAGTAGAAAGCTTCTATGGCGATTTGTACGCTTCGCATGCATCTCGACCTGATCCCGAAAATGAGGACCCTCGAGCCAAATTAACACGCCACTTCACCGAAGATCTGCCAGAAGTCAGCATTGACGAAATCGAGATGGCTCTTAGACAGCTGAAAAATGGAAAAGCCCCTGGAGAGGATGGCGTTACTACAGAGCTGTTAAAGGCTGGAGGTAAACCCGTATTAAAGGCGCTCCAAAAGCTTTTCAACGCTGTCCTGTTCGAAGGGAGGACTCCAGAGGCGTGGAGTAGGAGTGTGGTCGTCCTGTTCTTCAAAAAGGGAAATAAAACCATGTTGAGGAACTATCGGCCCATTTCCCTCTTGAGCCACGTCTATAAGCTGTTTTCAAGAGTCATCACGAACCGTCTTGCGCGAAGACTCGACGAATACCAGCCACCGGAGCAGGCTGGGTTTCGGAGCGGATATGGCACCATAGACCACATCCACACAGTGCGGCAGATAATACAGAAGACCGAAGAGTATAATCAGCCCCTGTGTCTAGCATTTGTGGACTATGAAAAGGCCTTTGACTCGATTGAGATCTGGTCTGTTCTGGAGTCCCTGCAGCGTTGCCAAGTAGATTGGCGGTACGTCCGAGTGTTGAGATGTCTCTACAAAGCCGCTACTATGTCCGTCCAAGTACAGGATCAGCATACAAGACCCATACCATTGCATCGAGGAGTGAGGCAAGGGGACGTTATATCCCCGAAATTATTCACTAATGCAATGGAGGACCTGTTTAAGACGCTGCACTGGAAAAGGCGCGGTATCAACATCAATGGCGAATACATCTCTCACTTGCGATTTGCAGATGACATCGTCATCATGGCAGAGACGTTGCAGGACCTACAACAGATGCTGAACGACCTGGCTGACTCGTCTGTGCGCATCGGCCTACGGATGAACTTCGACAAGACCAAGGTCATGTTCAATGAACATGTACTACCGGAACCGGTTGCGGTACACGGTGCCGTTCTCGAAGTTGTTCAAAAATATGTATACCTCGGGCAGGCTTTGCAGTTAGGTAGAAACAGCTTTGAGGACGAGGTGAACAGAAGAATCCAGCTGGGTTGGGCAGCGTTTGGGAAACTTCGTCGGGTCTTCTCATCATCGATCCCACAGTGCCTAAAGACGAAAGTCTTCAATGCGTGCGTCCTACCCGTAATGACTTACGGAGCCGAAACGTGGACACTTACGGTTCGACTGGTCCATAAGTTTAAAGTCGCTCAGCGTGCAATGGAGAGGTATATGCTCGGCGTTTCTCTAAGGGATCGCATTAGAAACGAGGTGATCCGACAAAGAACCAGGGTCATCGACGTAGCCCACAGGATTAGTATGCTGAAGTGGCAGTGGGCTGGCCACATTTGCCGAAGAACCGATAACCGTTGGGGTAAACGAGTTCTTGAGTGGAGACCGCGTCTCGGCAAGCGTAGTCTAGGACGTCCACAAGCCAGGTGGAGCGATGATTTGCGCAAGACGGCTGGCAGGAGCTGGATGCGAGATCGAACAGTATAGATCGAACTAAGTGGCGTGAAATTGGAGAGGCCTATGTCCAGCAGTGGACTGCGATAGGCTGATGATGATGATGATGATTATCTTGTAAATTTATGGCATGACATTAGCTTTTAAAATAATATGCTGTAATTTCACATGTCATTCTCAACCTACTCTATAAAAATAATCTCAATTATTGTAAACATGTGTCGAGTCACACGTCAATATAAATGAAAATGAATCACAAAAATTTATGTACGCGCATAAATTTTGATCGACTGCACCACATTAAATATTTTTTTTTTATGTATTTGTTATTGTCAGGACAAGGTTTGTATAGGTAAAATTAAAGAAAACCGGAAGTGTTATATTTTCTTACTTCGCTTAGTCTTATACACTGCGGCTCTGTGGGAAGTTAACACGGGCTTACTAAACTAAGTTTTTCGATAATTCAGAAAAATATCACGAAAATGAATATGGCTGTACGAAGTTTATCGGTCAGCTAGTTTTAAATAATAATGATTATTTTTTCTATAAATAGTTGCCAAAATGGCTGCACTCAGCATGGTTATCATCCTCACTGTGAATGCGGACAATGCAGCATAGTGACCCCACACTGTAGCGGTATAGTGAGATCTTTTTCACGCACCGCTTTAAGAAGCCGGGATAATAGTGGGAAGGAAACATATGCGCTGCTAGTGAGTTTTATGTTTAAACTGCTTGGCACAGGAAGGTTTAGTAGAGTTTAATAAATTCAGACCGTTTCATATTCATGTTGTTAATTTTAATGAACTTCCTCAAATGATTAATAAAATTTCATATTATGATGATTAAATAAAAGGAAAATCAAACCATAAATATTAAAACGATGAAATCAAATAAAAACTAAAGAATCGATTTTGTTTAGGAAAATTAATATAATTAAAAAAAAGAGTGAAGTAAATGTGTTTCAAACTTTCCTACACGAATACTCAGGACCTTCTGATTCAGCTATTGTTCGGAAGCCGGTTTCACCATCTTACAACTCTTTAAAAATGTTTAATAGTTATGAAGGTATATTTTATTGATATTTTCATAACTTTATTTACCTACCAACATTACTCACAAATACCAGTAGAATAATCGTGAACTAAACTTATCCTTCACTAAGTAATATAAGCAAGTACACAATGTAAAATCCTAATGCCATCCTTAATTTTTATAACTTATATTGTCTTACTCGATAAAACAGCGGAAAGTATAAAGCCGAGAAAATTACTGTGGTACCGTTAACCGTTTAGAACAAAATGAGTTTTGAAGAAAAAATGGTATTTTATATTAAAAAGTTGTAAGGTGCTTACACAGCGTTTTAAGAAAAATTGGGTTCAATAGTGGTCACAGATTAAAAGGAAAAATGTTCTTGTTAGACCGTGATATTTCATAAAAAGGCCTTTGCTTGTCACTAACCTCACTTCTTGATAAGAGCAAAATTCATTAATATCACCTTGAAAGAAATCTTCAGAAAAAAACCATTATTAGAAAACTATTCAATAGGATTTTTTATATGATGTGTTTATTTGATATTGATACAGAACTTTTAATGCTATGTTGTTGTATTGATAAATGGATCTGGAGTTTGCGGATTGGATTCCTATCCTGGATAAACGTGATGTGAAATGTATTAAGCATGAGTTACTATACATATATACTATAGAGAGATAGTATATCATAATAATATGTATTTATTTAGAAATATCTGTACCCGTTTAGGACGACAGGTTTACAACCTTTTAATAAATGTGGAGTCTAAGTTATAGAATAGTTTTTTTTTTGTTGAATGTGGGGGCAAACGAACAGACGTATCGCCTGACGGTAAGCGATTACGCCGCTTAAGGACGCCCGTAACACCAGAGGCGTCACAGGTGCGTTGCCGGCCTTGGGGGCATAAAAACATGTACTGAGGTCCTTATTCCTTTCGGGAATAAGGACCTCAGTGCATGTTTTTATATGTAGTTAGTGCAAGTCGTTGCGAAATAATGAAAACTTTCATTAAATTAGATTCTTTGGGGATATTTATTTTATCTGAAATTTTAGAATGCAATTTTAGCGGTGTACGTTTTTACCAATTTTGTTAAAAATTCATATCCTCATAACATTACATTACAAGACAAGACAAGACTATTTAGATATACATGTATAATTAGATTAATGTATAATGGTAACCATTCCTATCATGCTTCTTTCCAAAATAACGAGTTGATATAAAGGTAGAAATTGAACTTCAAATCACGTAAAGAACTTTACTACAAGTAAAATTTAGGAATGAACTTTAACGAATTTCTCGTCGACATGCCAAGGAATACCATTTGGCGTGGTATTTCTTGGAATTATTTGGTATTCGATTTCTGTTTAAACTTTTCGCTAATGTTTTTGATAAACTAAAATTAAGATTGACCAAAAACTAGTTAGGTTTTATGTATGATCCATTCTATGACATTGACATTTTTATTTCATTAACCACTGAGAATTATAAATCATTAGATTGCACAATTTTCGTTAATGATTGTTAAGTATAATAAAAGGATGTAGCAGTTAAAGTACTTTTCAAACTTGGTTAATTATTCTCGAAGTACCAGCGTCTCTTCTTTATTTTATCTTCTAGAGTTTACAGTGTTTTATTTTGTTGTCATATTAAAGTTATAATTTACACTACATGTTAAAAACTATGCCATCGTACTTATGTATATTTAATGAAATCACTTCCAAGAAGTTAAGCCTGAATAAGTTTAGGTCTGTATGATTCATATTATAATTTATTATAGGCTGTTTCCTAATTTAGGTAATCCACAGGAGGTAGTTCCCTACGTTTACTGTCTCCAGCATTTGAACTAATCTGAAGAATTCTGTTCCATCTCTGTCATCATTTGTCAATTAAAGATCAAATTGTCAACACATTGAAAATAAACAATATTAGCAACGGAAGAAATGTAAGGAAAACGATATTGCCTATATGAATAATCGCGACGCGAGGCGCTCATAGCCCAGTTGCACTCGATGATTAGAAACGATCACCGAGGGTAAGCAAAGACGGCACGGTCAGTGCCTGGATGGGCAACCGCTGGTGGCATGTTACCATAAGCGTCTCCGTGATTCGGAGGTCACGTTAAGCTGTCGGTCCCGGTTGTTATCATACGATAACAGTAGTGAAGCTTAGTTGGAGGCCTTCAGGCGGCTTCCAAAAACATCCAACGGCAAGATGATGTAGCCACAACGTTGGCCAGCATGGGGACGTATGGCCTTAACCCTCTCCTAAGAGGAAATCCGAGCCCAACAGTGGGACATTATGGGCTATTGATGATTGATGATGATATATGTATAAATTGAGAACTGTAAACAACCTTTGGTTGTCCAGGTTTTGTAGTCTATTATCAAACTTTGAATGTTGGAACCCTCTAGTATTTCATTTAATATTCAGCATTGTTTGATAAAGACTAAATACAAAAAAAATAGACAATTTCAACCTTCATTGTAAAAATATTATTTTATTTTGACAAACAATATCCACGTCTAGTCCAACTTAGCGTTAATTAATTGCTTGAAAGAACAAAATATATTTTACTAAGCTCTAGTCATAATTAAATTATTAATCGTGACTGGAGTTGGATTAATAAATTAAATTTAGCTTCTTGAAAATTAATTTCTGTCCTTTTTATTAAAAATCCATTCTAAAAAGTAGTCTGTAGGCGGTAGAGGTTTCATTTATATTACTAAATTATTATTAAGTTTTACTTTGTAATTATTATAATGGTTGTTGGTGAAATATTTATGATGCACTGACCAACGATAGTCACAAATGAAGCTTTTGTAACTTCAAAGGATAAATACAAAAAATAATACTTTTTTTATTACACCATATGATTTGTTGTTGCAGTTGTTAGTAGCAACAAGTACAGTAATATCTTGTTACTTTACTTGTAGACAATGTTATGTAGTTGATGATCTAATCGAGGATCTTATCTTTCAGTTCATATTGCGTCCAAATCGAACTTTCAGTAGAATTACGTTGGTACAAATCTAAAACCCGACGCAATAATCCAAGTTAACAACTTACAATATACGATTTTAACAGTATTTGCAGTAACTGAGTGTACCTCAAACATTAGCTTAAAATACAATACATCTGAACACTTCTCACATACTGCGCTATAGAACACTCTAAAAAAATAACAACTTGGTCAAACATAGAGGCAACCGATCAGCAAACTTGATGGATGAGTAGACGCGAGAAATAACAAAAACACATTAATACATACATACATAAAATCATTCATATTTCCTTAAAGGACTAGGCAGAGGCATATAGACGTCCTTTTTTGGCCAGTGTTTTGATGTTAGCGATGTTGTTGCCACTAACTAGGTTATTTTGTTTGCCTCGTCGTTTGCGGGGCACCACTTGCAGATGAGGTTGGCTTGGGACTCTAAGTTCTAAGTGGGAACCCTGTGCACGCTTAGCTGACTCCAGCAACCTCGTCAGCGTCTCCTATTGCTAGCGTAGCGTGGTGTTATAGAGAGTGAACAAATTTGGTTACCGTAAAAAAAGGATAAAATGAGTCAATCTTAAAAGATAGATAGATCTAATAAGATATGTCAAAAGGAATAATTTCCTTCCGCTTTTGTAACATATTTCATTGATACTCAGTTTCTTTTTATCGAAGCGTGATGATATATAGCATATAGAAGGCTATATGCTATGTATCATGGTGCTATAATCAAAATGAGATAGATACCTAGGAAGGCCTCGATAACTAACATATCTATCGAATCAGTATTTTCTGACATTACTGCATTTAACTAAATAAACAAATAAATCCTTCAGCTTTATCATATTATTATATCTAATGAACATTAACATAATTAATTTACTATCTACATCTCTCTATGTTATTAAGCACATTTCAAACTACAATATAAACAGGAAAAAGAAGCATATTTATCTACTTTCAGAATATTCAAAACAGCGTAGCTTCTTGAAAAGCTTTTTCAAGGAGCTAAGCTCTAGCCCTTACATAAAACCGCCCAGTGATGTGACCACGAGGGAGTTTTGTAACTTGTGACGGGGGTAAAATGAAACTATTTCCGCGCGTTACTTAAAGGCCGTCGTAAAGTCCCTAGATGGTTCCCAGGGGTCAGACTACGAGTCCCCTCGAATTTTCAACCACTCTTTTGCGAATTTGTGGCATGTTATGTCTTATGCCGTGACGGTAGCTTGTCTCAACGGAGACCAGCTAATTATGCAGGAGATATTATATTTCATAAGACGCAAATACGTGCACACTTAGTTCTGTCACTTCACAAACCGTTGAGATGACTATTCGACTCGACCGGAAAAAGATCAGGTGCAGGACCGAGGGCTTTACGTGCTCTGTGAGCTACGTGCTGTTCCCTAATAAAATACTTACTAAATAGCCATTGTTTACATAACGGCTTTAAAATGATTATGAAACTAATAAAGGATAGCCATGTATATAATTCATTTTAATTGATCTTACTAACAATTAGAACGGAATAGTAGTTATTTAATATTTGTCTATTGTTAATTCTTGCACATAGTTTGTTCCCATTGGAGTCCACGTGGTGACGAATTAAGAATATGAAGTATCACCATCCTTATTCATTCCGTGGGTATCGTAAGAGGAGAAGGGGATTAACTGTAAAAGACAATGGCGCTGCAAAGAGAAGACTAACCTTAATACAAATCCTTCACTAACCGACCACCATTTCTAAAGAGAGCCCTATGTTGTTAAATATTTTAAAATATATAAGATTGTTGATGTACCAATTCTTGTTTAAAATAGTAAGTCCTTTCTTTTATCTTTATTTGTATATTATACATACAGCCTTTTATTGTAAAAATAAACCATCGCATACACAATCTTTCTTATTTAGACATTGAAATAATCACAACCTTTCGCTTTTGTAACTGTGACAGTAATTTTACAATAAAAATTATAAGGAATACTAATTAAACCCTTTCATACATAACATGCAAAGATTTTAATCAACAAATAAAATACCATTACGTGGAATAAAGTCTTATATCTTTGAAACATATGTCCAAAGAGAAAAGGTTAGATCATGTTAGCATTTGAAATGAGATTTCACATAGAATTGTGTACATAAACATCGTTCAAGAGGTAGTTATGAGAGAAATCAAAGTGAATATTATAGTATTATTTGTTTATAACTATTTTTTGATGTTGTTTTTCAGTAAATGTTATTTATATGAAATATACTTGAAATCAGTCCCCAACCTCGAAAATAATTTGAAACTCGAAATATTATTTTATATAAATTCCTTAGCAGCTAACCGATCTTTTGGAACTCGATATATCGAATCTGTAAAATTTTTAAATTCAACAGATATATATATATTCATTTTAATAATAATAATAACGCTCTATTTCGTTTACTAGCCGTAACTATTTTAAAAGTGATCACACTGACCTTTTAAGCATACAATGCCTGTGGCAGGTCACTGGGCTCTTCCATAACAGTATGTTAATCTAGTAACAGTAATTATTTCCGGATGGCGTAAGAAAGCGGTTCCCGAAACCCTCCCGTCTCAGGCGCAGAGTGGCACACCGTGTGGTTTTAATCAGTTCGATTCCGACACACCACCCCGCCGCAAACTCAGTGGGGTGAAGGCCCGAGGGGGTTTCCACAGGTAAAAAAAAAGGAACAGTAATTATTTGCTTTTCTCAGATGATAAACTTAAGTAAATAAGCAAACTAAACTAAAACTATGATACAGTTAAATTCAACATAAAATTAAAATAATTTTTGATGAAGTAAACTAAACTAATAAGTTACAAATTAACACACAGGAAGTAACGGTGTTTATGTATATGCGTGCATGCGTGCGAGCATATTATTGTGCGTAATTGTTTGTGTATGCGTGCGGCGTGTGGGTTTGGAGGTATGTGTTAGAAGCTGTTAACCTTATTTTACACCAAGTGTTATATGACGTATAGAAATTAAGGATGCCAAGAAAATAGGAATTAGTTTTTTACAGTCTCTTAGTGTTTTTTTATTAATTGTAACAATTCTATAATTTTATTATTAAGGACCTTGAATGAGTACTCGCTGTTTCTTTAAAGATGGTAGTAGTAGTACTCGGTTCATAGCATTACGAATGGTTACATGCATGCAAGGCATTATTGTATCTAACCTTATATTCAGTGTATGACAGCTCACTTAAGTGTAAAAAAAGTTTTATTTTTTCTTAAAATATCTACTTTTGTGACAAATAAATTGTATTAGCGGGGAATTTTATTGAACTACTTTTTTCAAAACAAATCTGCAGCTAAAACACATAGAATTCTTGCTGAGACTTATGGCGGCAATGCTTTGTTGGAAACGACACGTGGAGACTGGTTTCGACGCTTCAAAAATAATCATTTTGAATTTGGGAATAAAGAACATTCTGGTGCACCGAAAAAATTTGAAGACGAATAGTTACTCGATCAAGAGCAATGTCGGACGTTAGCTGAACTTGGAAAAACATTAAAAGTAGATGAGTCAACCATTTTAAAAAGTTTTAGGAATGACCCAGAAGCAAGGACATTGGGTACCGTATGAATTGAAGCCGAGAGACGTTGAACGACATTTTCTCACGTGTAAACTACTGCTTCAAGGGCAGAAGAGAAAAGGTTTTTTGTTTTGTGAAGAGTGGATACAATACGATAATCCACAGCGTAAAAAATCGTGGGGTAAGCCCGGCCATGCATCAACATAGCAAAACCAAATATCCATGGTACGAAGCTTCTTCTCTGTATTTGGTAAATCAGCAGGGTGTAATTTATTATGAACTGCTCAAACCGAATAAGACTATCACTGGGGATCGCTATCAACTTCAATTAATGCATTTAAGTCGAGCCTTAAAATAAAACGGCCGCTATACGAGCAGAGACACGACAAAGTGATTTTTTTACATGATAACGCTCGACCTAAAGTTACAAAACTAGTGAAAACCTGTCTGGAAACGCTTAAATGACTTCTATCAGAAGCTATAATCTATGGGGCTGTGTCACTTGCCATAGTTTCTTCTGATTTTCACCTATTCTGTTTGATGGCACATGGCCTAGCTGACCAGCATTTTCGTTTTATGAAGAGGTAAAAAATTGATCAAGTCATGAATAGTCTTAAAAAAACACGTGCTTTTTCCGACGCGAAATTCATATACTGCCAGAAAGATGGGAAGTAGTCGCTAGTGATGGGCAATACTTTGAATAATATTTTTGTGTTCCTTATAATTTAAATAAAAAAATATTTTGTAAAAAAAACAGCAAGTCTTTTGTATTTTCTGTTCGCAAATTCAATTCGTCTTTTTTAAATGCATTACTTTTGATTGTACTCACTGTGCTCGTTCATTTTCTATCAGTTTTTTTTCCAGCTCCTCTCCACATAGGAATGCAAGAAGAGACTGCACTAACGCTGTATATATTTCCCATAAGACATTCCTACATGTGCCCTGTGTATTTATTTAGTTTTAAAGCACCATATTAAGGTCTTAAAATTTCACATTGAATTTCTAATTCTGGCAGTGAATTGGTCAATATAAGAGTACCAGGACATACTTTGGTCAATTACCACTCCTAGGTATTTGAATTTCCCAACCTTTCTTATTGTAAAGCAGTTATGAATTCCGTAAGCAGGTTACAAAAGTATGTTTCAAACACACTTTTGCAACTGAATTCTATTTTACGTTGCGCGTTAGTGGATTATTCTCTGAAAATTTTGCTACATTTCTCATTTCAACCTCAATATTTCTTTTACTAAATCCCAGTTTCTACAATAGAAAACCAGTGCAGTGCCATCGGCATAAGAGAAAATGGGCATGTTGTTAGTTTTTAAGTTCTATAGATCATTGACATAATGAGAAATAGTGTAGAGTCAAGCACACAACCTTGTGGAACGCCTTATAGCTAAGTCCCCACTAGTATATTGGTAATGTAGCCCCACTTTTTGCTATTTTCCAATAGGTAACTGCCAAAAATACAGAGTTTAGCTACTTTTAGTAATAGTTTATCCACTTTGTGCATTAGAATGGGAAAAGAGACGGCGTCAAACGCTTTCTTGAGGTCGAAAATATCGAGAGCTACTGTCCCTTAAGAAGCTGCTCAGTGAAAAATTTTGTTACAGTTAAAATTGCATGTTTAGTAGACACTCCTCGTCTAAAGCCAAATGGGAGGGGGACAAGAGCTTGTACTTGATTAGGTAACTTGTCAAACTAGAGTTACTAAGTTCCTCTAATATTTTTGAAATAGCTGGAAGTACAGTAACTTGAATAATAACTGGAGTAATAATTGATTTCTTTTATGGCGCTATGTACCATATCAAAAGTTTAGGTTAAAATAGTAAGTTTTGGTACCAGTTCATCCTTTGCAAATTTTAGAAAACTTACCAATTGGACAATCTAAACAAGGAGCGTTATTGGATCTTAACTCACTTTTAGTATTTTTTTTTGCAGTGTGTAAATTGCGTGGAACGTATATAATATTTTATGATATATAACAACATTTCTAGACATATTACATACATTGTACGCATCATCTTGCAATCTTGATTACCGTATTAGCGCAATTGTAGCGTACGCAAATTCCATGCATGAGGTTTCGAGATCGATTCTTGGTTCGGGCCAAATGTTTGTATCTATCTATCTACTATCTACAAATATTTGTTACAAAAAAGTTTGATATGTATTTATATCAGTTGTCTAGTACGACACGTGTATAAGAATGAACGAAAATGAAAGAATGACGACGTAGATAAGAAAAAATATATTTGACTGTAATGTTGTAATTATTGTACAATAAAGGATTTTCTATTCTCTAATAATAAATTTCATAAGCTACAAAATCGTTATATATTGAATATACCTACAATCTTAATACTATAAAAAGGAATTCAATTTGACAGTTAATCATATTTATTATTACATAATAATACATGAATATTTTTGAAATATTTTTATTTTGTTTAACCTAATTAAATACTACTACTGCATAACTTATAATAAGTACCTACCTACACAAAAAACAAGACTATTGTTTACAATAAACAATCATGTAACCCATGACCCTTTATGTTGCTGCAACATTCGTATTCATTTTGTGTTAATTAATTTTAATGAAATATTTAAATTACTTTTGTTAAAGTGGTTATTAATGAAACTGTAATTCATTAGCACACAATTTAAACACACAACAATTGAATTCCCAATAAATTAATTTATTGTATTCGAAAATAATTAAATGTATACTAAGTAGTATCACACCATCATAAGTGTTGTATTGTACGTTCTTTTATATAAGTACAAAACATATTACAGAAAACTTCCATTGAAAATATAAAGAGTAAAATTCTAAGCCAAAGAACTAATTTAGAATTACTTTTGTTTACCCTCTCTGTTTACTCCTCTTGCATATTGTCCCCTTGTGATTGGCAAATATCGGAAAATAATATACTCCTGTCACGAATAACTAATCCAATATTGCACTGTAGGCAAGTATTAAACATGTCTCTAGTCTGTATATCTATTACATAATATTCAAATGAAAAAAAAATTGATACTCGCACGGTTAGCCCATCAAGTAAACATTAATCGTATCTTTTAACCAGGAACATGGTTTTCAATATACCAATATACTTTCTTTCCATATTTAATTCCTTAATACAGTATCCTTGTAAGATTTTCTCTGTCAACATGAAACAACATAAACTTACTTTCCTTTCTAAAAGTGAACAAAAATCGACACCACTAAAACCTATAATATATCGTAGCACAGGCACTACTTAACTTCCATTAGGTACAAAATATATGTTTTAACCTCATCCAACCCACATATCATACGTATATATACCATATACGTATGATGTGTATACAATCATTACTCATGTATGTTTATAAGCATTATCCATTTTGAGCCTTAATAGAACGGATTAAATTATCTTTTGAGGGGTGCCGTCAATACCCCAAGCTGAATAAATGATGCTGGAAGCTTAATGATGCGATATATTGATTCATATAAGTAATTCGAGATTATAATTATTGCACGTATTCAATATTATAAGTGAATAAATTTCAAATATAGCCCAGAAGTTTTAGAAAAATTATACTAAGATTTTTTAAACTTATGGGTTTGTACGATGGCTAACATAATGCAAGAATTTTTCAGTCTGCCCTAGTGTGCACTCTGTTTTAGGGCAGGTGCGGATGGACCCAGGCTGTTTTTAGTGGAATCTCCACATACTCTGAAGTCCTTAAATAACAGGAGATCCAAAGGGATTTTCTACCTCATCATCAAAAAAGGGCGAGTGTAGAAATTGACAAGGTGCACCAAATTGAAGTGAAAAATGTAATTAATTAGTTACTAAGAACAATTTGTACCACATATGCAAACATACTAAAATTAATAGAGGTATTGTAGTGTTAGTTTAGAAGTAACTTATTAGTTTAGGTCTAATCCCAATCTAATATATTATAAGCCTAATATATTGTAAGTCAATAATTCGAAAGAATGAGCTAAATTAAGAGATTAAAAATAAGCTTTTCAGACAACAAACAAACAAACGTACACTTTTGCCTACAGCACCATAAAACGCACATCACGTCAAAAACGAAATTGAAGCTACTGCTATCATACCATAATATAAGGGATATTAAATAACCGACTACGAGCCACGGGTGCCTGATTGAATTTCTATTCCGCATGATTTATCGGACATAAATAGGGGATTCTGGCGATGCTTCGTCGGCCTGATCATGTGGTTTTGTGGGCACGTTTTTTTTGTTTATGGAATTCCCGAAAATATTAAGGTATCCCTTTAGTTTACGGTTATAGCAATTGAAATAAGTTTTGCAAAAATGCAATCTATGCTGGTAAGCACGTACATTTAACATCAGACTGGAATTCATCTATATATTAATAAGTAAAGCTATCTTTTTTTAAATTATACGAACGTGTGAGTATGAAATTTGGTATAGTTAAAGTTTGTATAGAAAAGAAATGCAAATAGTTATCTGCGAGCAAGTTATGCTTGCCAAGGAGACGGCGGAGCGGGACCGAGAGAGGTTTAAAACTCTCCCGTAGGTAGTCGGAGGTGAGGCGGGATTCCAGGGTTTTCCTTTCAAGGGTGCATCTGGTTCCCCGGCTTCTAGTACCCGAGAGGGCGTTTGGTTTGAGTCGGTTCAAGTCTGACAAAGCCACCAGATGGTGATATCCAAGGGGATTTCCGCACAGAAACAAAATAAAAAACCAAGTTAAACTAGTAGTTGACCCAAATTAATATTGCGTTTAATAAAGGCTAGGAAGAAAGAAGGAAGATAGGAGACGTAAAAAAGTAAAAAAACTGATTTGTTTTTAGATTTATGATAAGCGCAAATGTTTATCTCTCTCTATGATACCGGGATGGCATGAAAAAGAATCTCACTAGCCCCAATCGTGTGGGTCATTCGGATATTATTCACCATGTTATCAAGTTTAATTTTATTCTAATATTATTATTTTTATAAAATAAAAGTACAATAATCTTTATAATATCAACTATGAGCACGTAAAAATCCCGCCTTGTCGGTCTAGTAAATTTTTGTCCAGTCCATTCAGAGATTAGCACAAACACACAGAAACAAACCGAACTATCGCGTTTAGCACAAAATTATTTGTCCTGAGAAAGAATCTGACCTACAACCAAAGACTCATTGAATATGAATACATCATTGAGAACTGAAGATATTTGAATAGTTATGCTAATTTTAGTCTGGTTTTTTTTCGAAATCGGAACCTCTACACGTCAATCTATGTATTTTGGTTTTGGTGAGAAATAAACGTTTTTATTATTATTATATTATTATTATTATTACTTGCCAATGAGGTAAATATTATGTATATAATTATTGGGTGACGGTTTCACTAGTTGTAGTTTGAAATGTTATTTGCAGTGTCTGAAAATGTCATGATGTACAAGTTACTTATCTATTATTATTATTAAAAATTATTACCTATATTGTTAAAACTGTGCACGAGTCCGTTTGGTATTATGTTGGGTTTCAGCTGAAAATCAGCGCTGTGGTCACCTTGAGGATCGCAGCATAAACTGAACTGTGGTCCTTAAGTCACACAGCTCGATTATGTCACTATTTTTTATATTATTTGGTTTGTATTATGTTCGTTTGTTGTTTAGTCTTGTTAGTATATTTTTTTATTTTGTGTGAGTGTGACTAACAAACGTATCCTTTTTTTTTCTTTCCATTGGTAAATTTAAACTACTAGAAGAAATATCTCACAGAAAACTTTGTGTAACTCTTTAATTAGCATCCTCGATGGCGCAGCGGTAGCGTATGCGACAGCTGTTCTTGAGGCCTCGGTTTCGATTACCGGGTTGAATCAAATGTTTGTATAATCTGCAAATGTTTGTTTTGGAATTTGGGTGTTTTCTATGTATGATATGTATGTATTTACAAAAAAAGTATATATGTATTTATATCGGTTGTCTAGTACCCGTAATACAAGCTATGCTTAGTTTGGGACCAGATGGCGTTGAGTGTTAGATGTCCGGAATATTTATTTATTTATTTATTATTATTAATTGAAATTGTCAATACGCACTGGTCATTTGATACTACGGGACCCGTGTGCTTATACGCGACTAACTATACAAAACAGTATTTCTATAATTCTTGTCTATATAATGATTTATTTCTATAGTAAAAAATATGCCATCATTGTATGTATATTACTCATTGATCATCAATCCTCCTTAGAAATTAGGATTTAGACTATTATAGCATGTTGACGAGACCGTTTTGTTATAGGCTTTGTTTAAGTGTCACCTTTCCTTTATTTATGACCCTGATAAAATTACTACTGTGCCTGATCTAAAGCATAATTTAAAAGTAATAGTCACCATACTCGTTGTGAATGCTAACAATGCAACAATCCTTCTCTTAGTAGTGTTATTTTTCTCTATAGTTTGCTCTCGTAATCGCCTCTTACGATCCCAAAGGCATAAACAGGAGCTGTGATAGTTAAAATTTCTCATTTGTCACTACACGGAGACATTACAATTATTATTAAATAAAAAAATACATAGCTATAACTTTTTTATCTTTTTGCTTTGTCTCTGAATTTCAATAACTGTAACCAGTGAAATCATAAATCCAGCGACTTGCAGCTAACTATATAATGTGAGAAAAACTACTGAACTATTCAAGCTCAGAACTCAGTAATAACTTTTTGATGGACACCCAAGTATGATCGCATACGGCCAAACTGTTCCCCTTGGCAACCGACAGTACAAGCTATGCCAAAAAAGGTTTTCAGTAGAGTAATCCTTCAATGATTTATTTACTGTAAAGTAGGAGCAGCTGAAGTAATTCTGTGTATTAAAGCTTCTTACTCTTTATCTTGTTACAAAGAAAAAACGTGATCCGTCCCTCTAAAATAAAGAGGGGACGCTCTAACCAGATGTTGTGATCGTAGGCCATCTGACATCTGGACAAAATCAAAAGAACATTTACAAAATTAAATTAGCTTAATCAAATACGGTTATCGTGGGAGTGCCACACTTCGGCATGAATGGGTCGGCTCGACCGAAGTAATACCACGGCCTCATAGAAAACCGGTGTGAAACAGCGATTGCCCTGTGTTTCATCGAGTGAGTGAGGACACCGGAGGCCCACATCCCAATCCCTCCCTCTATCCCCCTCCCCATCCCCTAAAGGCCGGCAACGCACTTGTGACACCTCTGGTGTTACAGTTGTCCATGACCGGCGGTAATCATTTACCATCAGGCGATACGTCTGCTCGTTAGCCCCTTATACCATAAAAAAGTTATAATAACGAGAGATAAACTTATAATTATAATTGCGCTACGATCAGATTTTAAATAACAATTATTGCCAACTGAATAAAGTCACGTCTAACACAATTCAAATTAACACAATCAAAATCTCCATCAACAAAACCACAATAATCAATAATTTATTTGGCAATTGATTGTCTCACAAACAGCTAATAAGCCCGTAATAAATTTATATCAGTAACGATCGAATAACTATATTTCGTACACGTGACAATGGTCCCAGTTACACGGCATTGGCAACCCGGATCACGTCGCTTGCCAAACACTAGTTAGAAACTGCGATGACGCTGCTGAATCAATTGCCCGACAAACGTTTATGTGATTATGGTGGTGTATCTGACACCGATATTGCAATATTATTAAATTACTATCAAGTTATGTTGATTGTGATCTGAACGAAGATATTACAAATCAATTTAGAGTGAAAGTAACTAAAAATACGTTAGAAAAAGCAGTTACAACCAAACAAATAAACAAACATAAAGCTAAAGAAACCGTTATAAAAACACATCCCTGCACTGGTCCATTGTGGTCTGTTGACAGACTCATCTTTAAGCGGTATTTGCAAATCATATTACCTGCTAAATTCCGACTTCTTCTAATCAGTAAGGTGACATGCAAATATTTATCATATTTATATTAGAATAGTAATAATACGATAATTTCCTACAGTTATAGAAAATAAAATAAAAAATGGTCATAATAGAATCATGTATGCACATGGATTTTGTGACAGTACGATAATATCTCACTATGTGGTATAACTGAATCTTTCACCTAAATTAATGCTAAATAATTTTTGTAGTGTCTTAATGTAGCATTGTTAAATATCGAAAATATATCAATTTGTTGCTATTAGCAATGCAACAAATACCATTTCCGCAATGCATTTACATCGAATGCATTTGGTTGATTTAATTGCTTTTGGCTGTCCATTTCAGCTGTTTATCCAGGATGTCAGTATTTATACTAGTTAATTATCGGGTTTATGTACGAGCAACGGAACAACAGTGTTTACTTAGCAAAATAAACTATAGCCATAAAAATAATTTAAAAATACAATGGATTTGAATTAAAATTTACGCGCGACTACGCCATAAGGTAATGTAATATTTTTGCCTGTCTACGTATGTTTATATATTACATCGTAGCAACCAAACTACTGAACCGATTTTAATGAATGAGGCATTGTAATAACGTCCCGGGTGATATAGACTAAAAACTTGCTCTTTATAACTACTTATACTGTTTTATTTATTAAAGTATGTATTTCTATAAATCAATATTCTGCAAAAAACACATTTTTCAAAAGAGAGATGGGTCACCTAAAGTTTAGTGTTTATCATTTCCTATAGTCACCTCCACCCACAAGAGTCACAAATGCATTTAAGTTGATGTCTCCAACCCATTGAAGCTCCGATAACTGCACTCACTCGATGAAAAGCAAAAAAAGCTTAATAACGCCGATCTGTGAGATCGTGTTTCTTCAAATATTCCTAATGTGGAACTGCCCTGCTTATTCCGAAGCCGTACTAATCCACTGTGTGGTATATTAGTTTGAGAGTCTTAATAAAAGAAAGAATATCGTTAACATCGTCTATGTGCATTTCAGATGCATGTGTGTCGTCAGATTCGATTCCTATTACAAACTAATTGTGGAGATAATCGACAACCCAAAATGTATCAGTGCTGGATTCGAGTCTCCATTCAGGAGAGGCAAAAGTAAACGCGGTAAATCCTACAAAAAGTCCAAAGCCACTTGTCCAGAAAGGTTAATAATTCAACACTATTATCTAAGCCACTTTACAGCTCTATATGTAAAATTCATGGGCTAAGCTGACCCTCAAACATCAATTACAGCTATTAATCACAGCTATCTCACTTTCACCCGTTCCTCGATCCTCGAAGTCATTTTTGGCTTAGATACGTGACCCTTTTTTTAGGAATGGGAAAAATCTTCAGGTATTGGTCACATCATCATCATCATCAAATTAATTCCAAATGTTTCTATCTTCAAACCTTTTTTTGAGATCTATACCAAGTTATCAATCAATCAATCAACAGCCCATAATGTCTCACTGCTGGGCTCGGGCCTTCTCTCAGGAGAGGGATAAGGCCAAGTCATTGCATGAAGAAAATATAAGCTGATTAGTTCAATTTTTTGTACCATTTTATTTATTTATTTAGCATCACCAACCTTTTTTTTACATCAATGCAATCAAAAATAAGACAAAAGAAAGAATGGAACTAAGTGCAACAAACAATTACAGGAAACTACAAGATTTACAACTTTTTTATAGTTTAATGAAGTTAAACAATACTATCGCTTGAGGTTAGTAGGTTAGTAAGTACATTACATAGTTATATGGAGAAACAAAAGAAGACAAAAACAATAAACTTATCATATCATGCTCGATGTGGATTCATTATCAATTGCTTAAATATTGTGGATTCTGCCTAGTGAGTCCATATGCATATGGTCGTTACCTCGACTTTGTATGCAGTTTGAAAAAAAACTGCCTACGATACCGAGGTAACGGTGAATTCACTCCATGTTTTATCCTACGCAACGGCAGACACAATTGGGTGATACATACTAACAGCTTTTACTATATACTTTAAATTTTTGGACTTTTTAATTATGAATCTTTTAATCCTGTAGGCTAAAGTTATTTCTAAATTGCTTTCTCACACAATTCATTACTAGAACTACAAGAAATCACAATATTGACCCAGAATCTGAAACAAAATCATGCTGCCCGTTCAACTAGCGTGAGTAATTACACAGGAACGTGATTACGTAATAGGTTTCGTTCCAAAAACTTATTTGGCCCAGAACCAAAGCGACGCCAATAGCGACCACCTCGTTATATCTTAATACCATTAATTTGAAGCTAAGTAGTACAACTTTTCTCGTTGGGGGCTATTGAATAAAATGTCCACGTCAAGATCTTGATGTAGTATGAACATAATAAATGAATGTCTTGGTCACTACTGACACAAAAGAAAATTGTATTACAATTTCCATTAAGCATAGTTTTGGGAAATTGTTTTCAAACGAAATACAAAAAAAAAATGGATTTATTTCGAAGAAGATCTAACAGTTCTCCTTAAGTACATTTCCCTAAATGGACTCATTTCGAACTCCGTAATACTCTTATGTAATTATGCATGAAAGGAAATATATAATACTGCTTTGCAAATTTTCAACTCCGCATTAAGGTATCCGAAGAACTTTTACTCTGAAAAAATGAAATTTAATTATGAATCTCATTAAATAGTCCAGAAGCACAAATTGTCCCAAAATCTAATTATATTCGCCGTACTGGCAAGACGATCAATCATTACTTTTAGCTATCAACGTCAATTTCGTAAGTAAGGCGTAATCCCCAAAGACAAAGTAAAGAATGGAAATAGATTATGCCGTCCACACGGTATTAGGATATCAAAAATGGGATATGTTTATGATTGGTTGCAGGTATAAAGATTTATTAAAAGTAATATACTTTTTCCAATATAAGATTTAGATAAAAAAAAGAATAATCTTATCAATATCCTTTATACATCATATGTTATTATAACTGAGTACTAGAAACGAAATTAAAAGTAATAGATTGGTTTTAGGGAGAAAAGCTTTTTCGGTAGTAACCAGTTTTGATTAATACGATGTCTTAATAAACAGTATTTTAAACACTTTAGTTGGTGTAATTTTTTAATTCTTAACTTTTTCTTATTCTCGAATCTCGAACGAACAGCTACCGTTCCTTTCTCAATATATACTCCTACTTTTCCTACTTTTCCCGTCTAATTCTCGAAGTATATGCTTGTTACGTAGGTAAGAATTAAACTATAGGTGGCTAGTAAAATCATGGAGTGAATAACTCCTATGACATATTAAGAATGATCAAAACTGTAATTTCTTTGTGGTTTAAAAGTTTTTTAAAATAAAACTTACTGGAATATTTATGTAATATTTAAATATATATATATGTATACATATACTATCACGGACAAATAATGAGGATGTTCTCCTGCCACGGCGGTTGGTAACGGAGACTAGCCAACTACATAAGAGCTACGACATTATAGTGCACAAGCAATTGTGTGTGCCAACACACTCTCTCTATCTGTTCCTCTGTCTCATAATCCAAACGTACGGTTAACCTACACGACCGGGAGAGATCAGGCGCAGGACCGACAGCTTGACGTGCTCTCTGGGGCTCGAGGACTCATA
This sequence comes from Hyphantria cunea, assembly GCA_003709505.1. Classification (NCBI taxonomy): domain Eukaryota; kingdom Metazoa; phylum Arthropoda; class Insecta; order Lepidoptera; family Erebidae; genus Hyphantria; species Hyphantria cunea. The sequence continues at coordinate 1,558,286 of PKRV01000262.1, forward strand.
CCCTAACTTCTATATTCAGAAAAACTCAATAACACACTTTTGGCCTGATGAGGGATTCAAGCCCGAGACTTCTTAATTAGCAGTCGCATACGTCAAACGCTAAACCAACGAGGTAGATAAACTCACAATACAACATACATTAAGTCAGTTCTGTAATTTAATAAGAAAAAGCTTGCATAAGTCGGTCAAACTAACAAACGTACAAGTAAAGCTGATAAAAGCATTTTAAAAAAGCGAATCAACTCTCCAAGAAATCTGCGTCAAATAAAATGAAACATATATTTTGCCTTTTTTACAATCTTAAAAATCTCCAAGGTATGTGTTTTCACCGAGTAAAAGGAAAATGTTCTAAAATTCAGCTTGTGTTACCCTCGTAATATCTCTAAAAGTAATTACGGTACATTTGCAGGAGCTTACCTTTGACAGGAGTCAGTTATCTTGGGTCACGTGATGTGATTGACGAGTCCTTTGCAATGTAAACTTGCAATTAAGGTACAAGGGTACACTTAGGTCAAGGTAGCAAAAGGAAATTGATGAGCAGGAAACAATATGGCAAAAGCAAATGTGTTTAATTATCATCTGTTTCTTTTTTTCATAACATCAGTTATATGACTTTTGTAGAAGTTTAAAGCACGTTAAGATGTAGTAGAACTCACGCGTGTTTCTTTTTACTATATTACTGCATATATAGTAATTTGAAACTCACTGAAATCATCACCTTCATAACGGCACTTAAAAAACCACGTAATTTTAAATTATATTTGATAAATATGTGAGCATAATATAAATATATATATAAATATTCCGGACATCACACACAACGCTATCTAGTCCCAAACTAAGCATAGCTTGTATTATGGGTACTAGACAACTGATATGAATACATAATTATTTTTTTGTAAATATATATATACTATACATAGAAAATACCCAAACTCCGAAACAAATATTTATAGAACATACAAACATTTGGTCCGACCCAAGAATCGAAACCGAGACCTCATGGACCGTAGGCGCGTACGCTCTCACTGCGCCACCGAGGCAGTTTAAAATAAAAAAATTAAATATAAATATGACTTAGCTATTCTAGAAACAAGTAAAACTCACAATAATAGGATCAGTACACAGTATAGTCCTGTAAACCGAGGACGGAATCCAGGAATTTAAATTTTGGCTCAAACTCTATAAGCTAATTAAAATACCTGAAAGTTATCAGGTTGGTATGGCTAGCTAACTTGTGTATTGAAAGTACTCTAAGCATCGTCTCCAAAGTTGAATTATTTCGTGTAAATCTTGTGTAAAAAAATAATAATTTAGTTTTATTACTTAAAAGTTACATTTTACTGAAAAATAACCTACTTTCCTCGTAAATAAAATCAGATTTTACCTGTAATGTCTTATACAAGTTTTATGCTCTAATGAAACACAAACAAAAACAAAAACACCAAACNTTGAGTTAATATTTAAAATAATGCGTTAGCTACATATGATTTAATATTTGGAATAAAACTATATTTGAGTGCCTTACTAAATACATATATATATAGCACTAAAACAAAATAAAAATTTATTGAAACATGTTATAAACTGACGTTTAAATTATAAATAATGAAGTAAAATTCTTAGAATAATCTATTCAACAAGTGGTCCATTTTATACCATAAAAGATTTCAAAGTCAAAATATAAACGTTACACACTAAACGGACCCAAGGCGCTGAGTTAGAACAAAAGCTTCATGTCCCTATCTACCCATTGAAGAAACTTGATAAAAACAAATGCCAAGGTCCTACCTGATAGAAGAGATTTATTACTAGCTGGAAATCTCTCGAGACGAACAGATATATTCTTTTAAGCATACAAATTTTGGGTATGCATTTACACCGTGCCGAGTTTCTAAATAAAAACTTTTATCGTTAGTATATCTAGAATATTTCAGTTATTGTAGTTTGTAGATTTTTTATTTCAAATTTTTAAGTATTTTTTTTAATTTAACGCATACATCTACGACTACTACTGTCTACGAAACATTTAGATCCATCCCAAGGTTGCCTGGAACTGATTGCTTTTGACTATAAGGCCGTCCGTCGTACATCACATTTCTGAGATTTTACTTACTCTTGTAGCTTTGAATACGTTGTACTAATAAAGAGTCTTCCATCTATCTAGCGATATTACCGTTCATGAATGTCATGATTAGTTGACATGATTTATTTCAATTTGTCATTGTCTTATGCAAGTGTGTATATTACTCTATTAACAACCTTTAATTGTTCATTGCTTAACATAGTTCTCCCCTTTAAAATGAGGTTTAGGCATAGAATACCATGCTGGTTAGATAGGTTGAAATATGGTTTGCATTATGTTCTTTCTCTTCGCAGTACTCTTATTCTGGTTAGCTTACTCTCTTACCCAGCTCTTACGACAGCTACGGGGTACGGGGTATGTATATACTTTGTATTCTTATTCTATCATCAAATGTATTACAATACGGTGTGACAGAATGAATTATAACATAAAGAGTTCGCTCGTTCCGTTTGTACAACGAATGTTGACGTCCACTTTGAAATTCAAATTACGACGCATGTTTCATAAAGCGTGCTTATCTGTACTCTCTTCGCATAACTCTTTGGTGTCCGAATAGATTCCAAGCTTTTAACTTTATTATTGCAGTACTTAATCCGGGGCAGTAACATGTTTCCAAATGAATGGTCCGATACATTGTGTGGGATTTTGCGGTTGTAAGGCATTCCAAGGATTAACTACGGTATAAACACAGCGGCCATACTTGTGATATATCACGCCCTCGTAAAACCCTTTAAGCGCAATGTTCTTTCATGTGAGCAGTATGATCATTAGACTTTAAAATTAAAGGTAACTTAGGTTGAAGAAGTTAGTTGAACAGTACATTTTGTAAGTTTATCATTCATTAACAATTGAAGTTTCAGGTTGAAATATAAAACTAAGATATTCACTAAAAGGATCAATCAACAACCCATAATGTCCCACTGCTGGGCTGGGGTCTCCTCTCAGGAGAGGGTTAAGGCCATACGTGCCCACGCTGGCCAAGTGCGTGTTGGGGACTGGCAAGAATACGTTGTGGCTCCGTAAATCTTGCCGTTGGATGTTTTTAAGCCACCCGAAGGCCTCCAACTGAGCTTCACGACTGTTATCATAAGATAACAATCAGAACCGACTGCTTAACGTGACCTCCGAATCACGGAGATGCTCATGGTAACATGCCACCAGCGTTCACCCATCCAGGTCTTGACCGCGCCGTCGTTGCTTGCCCTCGGTGATTGTTTCTAATCACCGAGTGTAACTGGGCTATAAGCGCCTCTAAACTAAACGGATATTGGTCTTAAATTTTTTATGTGTGTTTTATTACATACATACATTTCGAATCTTAAAAATACAAGAATCTAACTTATTAAATAATTACGAGCCTTATATAATTTCACAGAAAAATAGATATCGACAATATATTGTTCAAATAATGTACTCGGCTGAAATGAAATAAGGTGAACTTTATTCTAGAGGAATAATTATTTTCATAAATATTTTAAACTTTTTCCGATTATAGCTAAAATAATCGGAAAAAGTCGGGGAGTATAGTTTATAGGTCCATGGCTACAAATTGGATCTTCGCTCCAGACAATTTATTGTTACTTACTGTAGTCACGTTCGGGTTCATTAAATTTTATTTATTACGTTACTGTTATTAAAAGCAGAAAAAATTACGGTTTTGATTATGTGGAATTCAACTTATGCGACACTAGTATCAGTGTGTAATTTTATTGACATATGAAAATAGTCCTGTCAAAGATAGGCCAAGATTATAGAATGCCATTCTCAATCATCGGACCAGGCTCTTCATATACCGGTTACGATTGCTTTAAGTCGGTTATGCTTTTTAAAAGCCTTTATACAATACGGCTTCAAAGAACGCTATACATTACATTGTTTATTGACTATGATCGATCAGGAACTATAAAAATACTTATCAAATTGGTTATTAAATGTTAAAATTCTGAGGTTAGAGAAAGGAAACAGTCTCCTTTTTTGAAGGTGATTAATAATTCTACTTTTTTGTATTTTAACAAATTCTTGCAAAATGTTGCAGTTAATCAAGGTGATGGCAAGCACAAAGATATTTTATAAGAAACTTGTTGACCAGAGCAGCTTCATTTGTGTCTCTTAAATAAAATAAATGTTATCCATTTTACAAAATCACATCAAACAAAGTTTCATAATCCAGTGCTGGCCAATCTTCTTCGAAAGGATGCAATGCGCAGTTTGTTCTTCTAGTCGCCTCTTACGGAAGCCATGGGATGAAAAGGGGTGGTACTTGTATTCCTGATCCATCAACACAAGACTTTATAAAAACTTTCATTAATTCACGGCTTCCACTGGTAAAAGCGTGATGTTATACTGCCTTCCTTGTTAAATGAGATATGGAATACTAGAAGATTTTTTTATTCATTAAATTTTTGACCCCCAACACAAAAAGAGGGGTGTTATAAGTTTGACGTTGATGTCTGTCGGGCTGTCTGTGTGAGTCTGTCTATGGAATCGTAGCTTAAAAACGGATGGACCGATTTTAGTGCAGCTTTTTTCATTTGAAAGCCAGTATCCTTGCGGTGGTTTTTAGCTTTATTTGATTCGATCCAGCAGCGTAAGAGTACCAGCTCTTTTTCAAAATGTTGTAAGTCATTTTTACCGTATCATTACTTGATTATGTGCTTGAGAAGGGGCATCGGCTCGTTTTTTTTTGGTTTTTTAATTTTAGCTTGTTGAAATAAGACAACCTCTACAGCTCTAAGAACAAACTCTACAGCTTTATAATATTAGCATAGATATGAAAAACTTATCTAAATGCCACAGATAAATTTACTTCAACTGTTAATTAAAACAGTATCTAGTTATTCAATTATTTACTTACTAACAGTGGAATGAAATTGTATTGTTTCATTTCTAATTATAATGAATCTGAACAAAACTGGTTAAATGGAAATAATTAAATTAAAATCAATGGCGCGAGCTACTGCCCCTAAATAATTCAATCAGTATCAATAACGACATGGATCCAAAATTCATAGGCATCTATTAGTTACACGATGTAAATAGTATTTAATGGAAATGTATACAACATAAGAACTCGGGGAAAATGTTTTGGGATCATTAAATTTGCCTGACGCTAAGTGCGATACTTTCTTTTTTACTACGGTATAGCGTTATACGGTTGAGATGATGACATTATGATGTTTGAAAATCGGTAGCTAGATGTACAAATTAGGTTTCGTACAAAATGTAAGAGCTATTTCTTTCCATTTAAATTCCAATTACAACGCAAATGTCGCTATTAAAATTTTTGCCATAACAGGATTATTCTAGTGGTAATAGCGTTGTGGATAAAGGTTAAAAAAACGCATATTTTACAACATGATAAGTTATAAGGAATCTTTGAAAATAATTAAATATTCTTTTTCAATTTAAGTTTAGCAGTCATTACTTGTAGATAAAACAAGTTTATTACTCAGAAGTTAAATACGTAGTTACATTTAATACTTTGTTCGAATGGCTGATGTGAGTAAAAATAAGCTACTTAACAAATCAACGATAGCGTTGCTGTGTTCCCCGATAACTTAATCCAATATACAATGAGTAAAATCTCATTATTGACGACACCAACTGTTGTTGAGTCGATACCTGTACATGTATTGTATTTATTACGCTTAAATGAATTGACTTAACCAGTACTAACTATAATAGAACATTAATATCGAGATAGTTTTATACCAATTTCTTGGTTTACAGGAAAACTCTGCCTATCTACGCTATTACTCCAACCCTATCTTAGTTCTGTTTAGTTCTGTAATTCTCGTGCCCAAACCAATTTCAATTTCCTCAAAGATATGTTAGTTCGTTTCAAATTAAAAAAAAAATTCGATCAAAATGGTACTTTAGAAGTCTGTTGTGAGAGTGGTGGCTTTGGTAAGCTCAACTGGAATGATAAAGCTAGCTTAGTAACTCTTTCCTAGTCTATCACTAAGTGAGTGAGATTACTGAAGTCAAAACCCCTTTATTCTGAATGTGGAGAAAAATCATTAAGCGACCGCTCATTTGATGCACCCAACCCTTCCCCCATCCCCTATGAGCCGATACGCACTTGTCACGTCTATGGTGTCGCAGGTGTCTATGGGCGGCGGTAATCGCTTACCATCAGGTAATACGACTGCTCGTTTGCCTCCTATTCCATAAATAAAAAACTCCTAAATTGTGTGAGTTACGGCAGTCGCATGCTATCAGGTGAATCCCCTCCTGTAACGTCAAAAAATATATGAATTACATTATTGTATTTATATATATCATTATGTATACAAACTTAATGATATCAGAATATGCTATTTTAACACATTTACACAACAGCATTCAATACCGTCATTGAAATTCAGGGAACAGATTCGATATAAATTTCGAGTCATAACAATTATATTAGTTACCCTGTAAAGGGATTATTAAATGTCTTCGAGACCGTTAGCGTAATAGAAAAACGATGTACTGATTAAATAAATGTGTGCCCTCTTTTGTTTTTCCTTGTTCAATAAAGAATACCGTAAAGAAAGTATGGGTCAGAAAGAAGTAAACTTATACACCAAATCATACACAGATATTGATGTGAAATAAATTTTGGATTTGAAATAGTGTATGTGCGCATAATTATGTACGTTTTAATTTGATAGATTTGCATTACTTGGAAATGAAAAGATATTCTTGCTTGTTTCATGGTTATGAACTATAAAGACTGAAGAGGTCGGTGCATAGTTCTAACTTTAAGTTAATCGAGCATGTTTAATGAAAGATTGAACGATGTATGAGACAAAAGACTGACCCTGGCAACGTACAACGGCCGCACGTTACGGCTAGACTCGCATCTGGTACAACTTGAGGAAGAACTTGGGAAGATTAGGTGGCATATCTTGGGGTTATGNCGAAAGTCTTCAATGCGTGCGTCCTACCCGTAATGACTTAAGGAGCCGAAACGTGGACACTTACAGTTCGACTGGTCCATAAGTTCAAAGTCGCTCAGCGTGCAATGGAGAGGTATATGCTCGGCGTTTCTCTAAGGGATCGCATTAGAAACGAGGTGATCCGACAAAGAACCAGGGTCATCGATGTAGCCCACAGGATTAGCAAGCTGAAGTGGCAGTGGGCTGGCCGCATTTGCCGAAGAACCGATAACCGTTGGGGTAAACGAGTTCTTGAGTGGAGACCGCGTCTCGGCAAACGTAGTGTAGGACGTCCACAGGCCAGGTGGAGCGATGATTTGCGCGGGACGGCTGGTAGGAGCTGGATGCGAGAAGCCATAGATCGAACTAAGTGGCGTGAAATTGGAGAGGCCTATGTCCAGCAGTGGACTGCGATAGGCTGATGATGATGATGATGATGAGACAAAATTACGATTATGCTTCGAGAGCTTTTAATATTTTTCATCTAGGAATGGGTTCTCGCGCTTTTCTTAATGTAATGTTTTCTTCAGGCTCTTAATAATTTCCCTCACGCTAACAATTTATATTCAATTGTTTATTTTAATAATCAATCTTTTTACAGGATACATTTTAAATATCCGTCCAATTTTATAAACGCGAGAGTTTGTAAGTATGGATGGTTTGTTACTCTTTCACATAATAAGTTGTGAATGAATTTTAATAAAACTTTACAATAATATAGCTGGGCTACTATTTGCCGCGGTAACCAACATATACGCGATCGGAACCACGGGCAATAGCTAGTAAAATAAATAAATAAATATTTTAAGCATCTACAACACAATGCCATCTGGTCCCAAACTAAGAAGATTTAGCATTATGAGTACTAGATATAAATACTTTTTGTAAATACATATAAACCACCCAAAGTTTGAAAGAAATGTTTGCAGTCATACAAACATTTGGTCCGACCCGATAATCGAACTCGATTCCTCAAGCACACTTTTTACCATTTTGCAACATTTTGTACATCGTAGTTACGGTAAAGTTTTTCCAATATTCAGAGTTCTCGATCATTAATTCGGTAATAATGTAATTATCCAACAAACAACATCACTCTGCAATATAATTAAAATAAGCAAATCGAATCAATCATGTAACATACTGTATTTCAACAATATTATCTGAGTATCTGGCATTGATGGTTTGAAACTCATTTAGATTATGAGTTCGTGATTTAAATTACATTTTGAAATCTCTGTAAGCTTCACTGGGATTACTATGCAATTGTATCTCCACATCTTCACACCGTATATTTTAACTAGATTAGAAGGTTGATTGAGCTCTGCTTGAAACTTGGAGAGAATATTAATTTTCTGATAGTCTACATATCACGATTTGTGAATTCTTAGAAAATAATTACCGTGGGAGAGTCACGCTTCGGTACGAGTGGACCGGCTTGACCGGAGTGATACCACGGCTTCACAGGAAACCGTTGTGAAATAGCGCCTGCGCTGTGTTGCACCAAGTTACTTTGAACCTAGAAGAAGTAAATAGTTATCCTTTTACCGCGATAACCGACATACACGCGGGCAGAGTCGCTAGCAAAAGCTAGTATACTAAGTAATGAATAAATATACTTGTTTCGTCTTATATTTATATTATATGTGTCGTCTAATTCAAATTCACTGAAAGGACGACAATATATTTCAGCTTAGGTTGTTAGTGTCCTTGAAAAGCACACACATTAGTCACATTAGTCAAATGATCCCTATTTTTGTTTGCACCCTGCACCTCTAAAACTAAGGGCACAACAATATCATCGACGTCTCAGTGACAATAAGAAGTGTCTTTATTTTTAAATCAATTGAAATAGTCGAAGTACATTTGTATGCAAGTAAACACATAAAGATTACATACTTATTAGTCCGTTACATTATTCTCATTGAACCTTTGATAGCACTTTAAAATCTATTAATATTAATGTTGTTCACTTGTAAAGTAACTGCGACTTCAACTGCAAACAGCAAAGATTTGATTATTGTCCTGTCAACAACCCATAACGTCCCATTGCTAGGCTCGGGTCCCCTCTCAGGAGAGGGTTAAGGCCATATGTCCCCACGCTTGCCAAGTGCGGGTTGGGGACTGGCAAGACAAAGTTGTGGCAAAACAAAGTTCCAAACAAAGGCATCCAACTAATCTTCACGACTGTTATTCTATGATAACAACCGGGATCGACTGCTTAATGCGACCTCTAAATCACGGAGTCGCTCATGGTAACATGTCACCATCACCTATCTAGGTACTGACCGCGCCGTCATTGCTTACCCTCGGTGATTGCTTCTAATCATCGAGTGTAACTGGGCTATGAGTGAGTCCTGTGGTGCATAATATTCCATTTCTAAACTTTTAAAGTATATGTTATGTACCAATATATATATATATAAATAATAATTACTAGTCAGCAAAGAAAAAGTTGAAAACACAACAGTTGTAATAATAAAAACTGTTTAAAAGAATTTAAAAATGGAATAGTTTAATTTAGTAAAATAGTTAATAGTGGCACACCACAAATGGTTGAACTTACAGCTGGTTTGCTTCATGTCATAAAAAAATACACTTGTTCTCTTAAATTTCAGTATTTTGCTGGAATTATATGAAATTTTTTGAATATATTAACAAATCAGCATTTACTTAAAACCGATATTATAAAAGATATTCATAAACATAAGAGCTATAACTAGATTATAGTGAAGAGTCTATTCACGGATGCGGTTTACGGCATGTGGAATTAATTAAAGCGGTTATAGTGGCTAGAGGTTAATGTGGTTTAGAACATAATAAACCTCACTGTCTTATGAGATATTTTCTGTGAGCGTGTTGTATTAATCTACATGGTTATTGTTATGTTTTGCTCGTTTTTATTTTTGGTTTTAAGAAAAAGTTATTTACCAACTGTTCAAATAACTAAAAATAAATTGTTATTTGATTAAATAATATCATATAAATGCCTTTTCTTGAATTCGGCAGTCTTACTTCTGAATCAATTCAAATTTGATAAAAAAAATTATGACTCCCGCATTAGGAATATACGTTCCTGTGTCACGGGGATTTTTACAAACATACATGAAACGGACACAAAGTACACCCAGACTAAGAACAACAATTTATGGATCACACCAAATGTTGTCCCATGTAGGGTTTGAATCCACAACACTTGGCGCAGTAGGAAGCGTTGTGGGGATCACTGAAACCACTAGGCAAACTGTATAGTCGATGTGTCGTGTTATTGATAATAATATTAATAACTTTCAAATTACTATTTTTTGTTAACTTTATAGGCAAACAACGACGTTAGAAAAACAAAATTAAAACACTTCATAAAATTAATAGTTATGAAAAATATTAGAGATTTCTACAAAATGACATACTCTCTCTCATCTCCACAAAATAACCTACTTTTAATATTATTTTGCGTCATTATGCATTCATATGATGATTTGCGAAAGACGGCTAACAGGAGGTGGGCGCAGGTAGCCGAGGATCGCACCAAGTGGCGTGCAATTGGAGAGGCCATCAAGCTGTAATCTTTCATTAATTTTTAGAACGTCTGTACGCTCTTAGCACAGTACGCTCTCACACTTTTTTACGTTAACTACCGTTTTTTTGTCTGTTTTGTTTTATGAAATAGAGGGCAATCGAGCAGACGTATTGCCTGATGGTAAGCTATAATCACCGCCCATGGACACTCGCAACACCAGAGGCGTCGAATTGCGTTACTGGCCTTTTTAGGAGGAGTACGCTCTTTTCTTGTTTTTGTCGTTGGATTTTTTAGTTGTTTAGTGCCACGAGAAATAACCTGCGACTTTATTATACAGTGTTGAGGAACGGGTAATATATTCCTCCAACGCAAAGGGACGATCCTCTAACCAACCGACGAACCAGGCCAGGTGATCTTGCCTGGCGGGCCACTGCCCAATGGTTGATGTTGGGAAGTTGTATATATGTTAATCGGCGCGAGAACTTCTATTGCGCGATTTAGGATTGGTAGTTTCTTAGTTTTCTTCGTTGCTCCGTAGTTCAATGTTCTTTCGGTAGATAGCGCTGCCATATATTTTATATTGTTGCGCTGTATGTGGAAGTCGCTACATACAGTAAGGGCTAAATCATCTTCGTCCGTACATAGTTTTCATTTTTGCTTTCGCGCCTGTGTTTTTTGCAATTACTTCTTAGATATTTATCTAAATTTCGTAGTATTAAAGAGAATAATAAAGTGCATGAAATGCCTAAGACCTCTAACGTGTTCGACATGATAAGGATTAATAATATATCTGACTAATTGGCTTTGTGATTACTGCATTGTACCTGTGTGTGTTTTTATAGATCTATAAAAGAAAAAAAATATACCATGCATAGTTTTGTTGTATCGCAAAGGGTATAAACATCATTTTCATTTAAAGCTCCCCGGCGGCTAAATTTTTTGACATCTCTAATAAATGCCGTTATATTTTAGCCATAGTACACAAAAACTTAACAAAAAAATATATTTTTATCTTCCCCAAACATCACTTTATTATCAATATATTATTAGAAACCGCATAAAAATGCGTGCAGTACTTTTTGGATTTATCACGAACATTTATCAATATACAGACAGATGCGGTGAAATACTTAGTTTTATAATATTTCGTGACATTTTATTTAGAAGCTAATTTTGGAGCAAATATATCACAGAAATAAAATTAAATGAAACTATGAAACCTTATTAGATCAAAATAATTTAAAACGCTATCAAATAATTACATTTATGTGTTATGAATAAAACGGTCAATCTTGATATATAAACAAAACAGTAATTAAACCAAATCTCAACAAACACGTTGTTCTAACGTAATCACTTTTGCTTGTTACAGATAACAATGGAGAGACGAATCGCCGGCGTAATTTACATATTGATTACTTTCGCCCTCGTAAATGAAATGTCAATAAACGTTTACGCCAGGGACAACAATAAAAGGCGAACCAAAGAGAAAGGTGGCGGCTTCCAGAAAAACATTTGTGACATAACTGACAGAGACTCCAAAGTTCACTGCTACTGCGAAAATACTAGGGAACCTAGGAATGCGACCAAAGCGGAATGTTGGGTGTTCAACGGCGGCATACCACCGGACGACCACATCTGGCAGAGTTTTGCATCCCAGCCAACTTTGCAAACTTTGTCTTTTAACGTCCGCGTCGATGGCGCTTTAGGGTACATACCTACCAAAGCACTATTATATTTACAACGCTTGAAATCTATAAATATAAAGTACGGAAATATAGTCGATATTACATCATACGCTTTTGCTAATTTGACGAATCTTAAAGAGGCAGGTCTCTCCCAAAATCAAATTGAAACCTTACAGCAATACTCTTTTGCTCATTTACCGAATATAACTACCATAAATCTAGAAGATAACATGATTATAGAAATCGATGCTGAGGCGTTTATTGACGTGCCAAAACTTCAAAAGTTGGTTTTCACGAAGAATAATATATCCATCATAAGAAACGGAACCTTTCAACATACGTTTAACCTGCTAGAATTAGATTTAAATAAAAACAATATATACCATTTAAATCGAAGAACTTTTGATGGGTTGGCTAATCTGAAGAAATTGGACCTAAGAAAGAACCGAATACAAAACTTGACGGAATTTACTTTCGCTGAGTTGTGGAACCTGCAGGAACTACTTTTGGGCAAGAATGATCTAAGGTATTTGTCTGAGAGAGCGTTTGATGGCCTTTCTCAGTTAAAGAAGTTGTCCCTTGATGATAATAAACTGGCCGCTCTCCCTTCGGGGCTTTTTGAAGGCGTAAGGGGTTTGAACTCTGTAGATTTGCGCTCGAACGAACTGCACGCATTAACTTTTGATAATATCAAACCTATATTGGACAACTTGAAACCACAAAATAGTAATCTTCTACTTGAAGGTAATTATGAATGTATAATACTTCCTTATATCAAAGTTTTATGAACTTTAAATACTCGATGAATATTAAAGGTGTAGAGACTGAGATGTTATTAATAACTTTAACACATTTGAAAAGTTTGTTCTTTTATGATACCTAAGGGTATGCTTGGTATGTAGAAATGAGGACGAATAGAAGTAGAAAATGTTGTACAGTTCATTTTAAACTGAAATTAATTGTAAATGAGTTTAGGCTTGTTAACTCTAGATAACGTTGACATAATATATCAATGAAAGTATTTTAGATAAGTTAACTTAATCTTATCATTTATTCTAGTAATTTGCCTATTTTTATTTTTAGATTAAATTAAATTTTATGGTTTCAAATATTTTTGCTAAAGTATTTTTTTTACTATTTTACAGAGAATAACTTCGTGTGCGACTGTAGGCTAAAATGGATGCATTTACTAAGGAACGATACAAGTAGTCAAAGCACAAAGGATTCCCTTGATAGTGTAACTTGCAAAATGGACCCTCCCATCGTGAGTTCTGCTTACAACAAAATGCCAGACACACTGGATGACAACAAACTTGATTACAACAAAGACATTCTTCACGCCGGCCTAACCATTGAAACCTTGAATGATAAAATGAATATTACAGAAAAGAAAATTTTACCAGGGGATCTAGCTAAGGACGATGGCAATGAAATAAACAAAAAGGGTGTTAAGAGGACTGTTCTGCAAATCCCTCCTGATACACTTCCTTGCCCGAGAGAGGCTATAAAAACGACAGAGATGCCAGCATACATAGTAGATCCTGTAATACCAATACAGAATGAGATGAAAACATATAGATTCCATGAAATGAATTCTGCTAATATTACATTAAGGTCTAGTTTCTTAGTTTTGTGGTGTGTTTGTTTTAAATTTTTCTTTACTTAGGTATGTAACGTATCTAGTCATTAAAGTAAGTGAGATACAGACTATTAAGCCGGCGATTGATGGCTGCGCGCGGGTATAATGACTAACACTTTGCTAAGTCCTGTCTGAGATAAACATGCGAGATTTACGATTGTGTGGAGTGGGGTCATGATTGAAGTAAGGAAGTGATTTAGAAAAGTGGGACTCTTAAAAACAGGGTATCTGTTTTAACTTCAAATCGAGTTATTTATTTATTTTCATGATTTGAAGTTATTTTTTTATAATTAAACCTTTGTTTTGACGTCTCGTATTTGATAGTTGAAATACGGCTGCGCTTTCTGAGCTAAGTTTTTGGTAAAACAGCAACTCCAATATTACTCAGATTTCATCAAACATATGTATTAGAAGCTTAAATGAAATGAAATAAAAGCTTACTATAATCTATATTACATGCTTCGACCATCACCAATATAACTGTTCGAGATGGACACTAAGCTATACAGCTTAGTGTTAGCTTATTGTTAATAGTAATTTTTGAAAGAGTGACATCTAAGGATTTCATCACTAATCCGTCGGCAGCCATCAAGAATCGTTAATATTCACTTTTAAAATAGGCCACATTTTAACGCAGGTGTTTATTTCATGAGCACACAATATAATGCAAGTAATAAAGTAACCCACAGTATGAATGTTGTAAATTAATTATAGCTATAAGTAGAAATAATGTATAAAGCTCTGTTTTCCGCACTCGAATTTCATTCGTATAACATAACTCGAGCAAAAAGAGGTGTGAGCAAGTTGTGTCCGAATTTGATGCATTTTTCAGCTTCAAGTTTTAATTTCTTTTGTTTAAGTAACCTAATAATATAAATATGAGGTTACAAATATATTATTAGGTAATTCCATTATTTATTTATCTAAGTTATTGTAGGTGCTTGATTGATGTCATCAAACAGGTAGATACTGTAATTTAAACTTCGAACCATTTGATCGGAAATAGCTACTTTAGTGAAATCTTAGTAATGTCATTAAGGGTAGTGTTTCTTATAATGTATGTATATTTCTCTGTCCATGTGGTGTTGCAGTAAAAGTATGGGGTGCCGTAATCTATGTTCATCCCATGGGTGTCGTAGGAGGCGACTAAGAGAGTAAATTACATATTTTACATTACTACAATAAGCAGGAAAACTTGCAACTACAGCCTATATAAACCAGTCTGCCAAGGGTGGTTAAAACCTCTTTTTAATGAGAGTCCTATATCCAATAATGAACTGTTCAAATCTGTTGTAATGTGATGTTTTTCTTATAATCATTTTCGATTCAAAAGAGATTCTTATATATTGCATGCTTTTGATGTTAATTTCTTATTACAGTTGCTAGTCAACTTTTGATTTGAATATAATACCATTAGAAGAGCTAACCCTTTCAAGTATGCGTCTATAGTAAGTTGAAATTTTAAAATAAAAATAAGGTAATTGATTTCACGCTTAGACTTATAGGTGTCAAGCATGACTAAAAGAAACACAAACAAAGTGGGTTAACTGGTAACTTTATCAAACTCTTTTCTGATAACTATTTACGTATCTATTCCACTTCTATAAGTCCCATGTAAAGCATTTATATTGGTAGTATATTGAAAGTTCCTTAAAAAGTTTTCAAAAAGTAAACACATTTGTCTCAAGCCATTGCAATCTTTTCGGGCAGAAATCCGACATTACAGCACATCTATAAAGGATTAAACCTACATTCAGAAATCATGTATAACAATTAATTTTTAAATATTATTACAGACTTCAGTGTCCAAATCATGATAAACTGTAGTGAGCTGATTCTCCATCTCTTAACTTTTCAATGAGATATAAAAAAAGTTACCTTCGTTTTTAACTGTTTATTAAAAAGAAACGGAGAAATTAAGCCAAATTAATTACCTTCCCTTTTATAAGTTGTTGAAAGTAAATCCTAATGCTTTAAGTCATCTAAAGTTAATTTAAGATAACTATTTTAAATACAAATAAGACATCCCCGCGGTAACAAATAAAATAACGGTATACCCCCGGAGTGTCGTTACCCATGATTAAGAAATTACACGGGGGAGATCGAGGAGGGCTACGCTAATAACATCTTAACGCAATTATAAGTTGAAGGACGGGGTAAGTCCGTTATGAGAAAATATTGGTTAAGTATAATCACTTTAGTTATATGATGTTTAAGTTTTAACTCATTAAAATAGTGACTGTTTAGATAATCGCACACAGCGTGTATTTTTTTTAAAAATGAAGCTTAAATTGGGATAACATTATTCACAAGATCGATGAAATCACCGAAAGAAAGGACCCTGTTTTGAGAGAAAGCACCTAGACAATTAGATACTTGCAGTAAAGTGTTGTTTTAATTTTTGTGTTGTTTAAATTGTCGTGGTATATATCTTATATATCTTATACTAGCTTTGGTCTGTGACTCCGCCCGCGTAAAGATCGGCTATTGCGGAGATTCTTTTAACTGATACTTTTATATTTATGAACTGATTGAAATGAAACAAACGTCAGATGTTAAGTGGAGTTAATCACTACGCATTCGTGTAAGCCGCATTCAGTAGGTTAAGCTGTTTCTGAGATTATAGTGAATAAACGTACAAACAAAAAGACAAAATTCTGAAAATCATTATTTTGGATTGTATTACGCTCATAAAGCCCCCTATAAAAGGTTTTCTTATATAATTAACCTTCATGTACAGACGATTGTAGCGACCAGTTACGATTTTATTATATGTATTGATACTATGTGAGCATCGATTTGTTTTTATCAGATTTGTTAATTTTAATGAATTGTCTTAAACAAATATTTTTGTAACTTAAAAATTTCTAAGTTGTAACTATGCATTGTGTTACGGTACTCTGCCTGGACTAGAAAAACTTTAAATTCAAATGTTTATCAAAATATTTTTACTGGTTAGATATATGTATGTCAAATGATACCTAAAGTACGGTCTTAAGTCATCTTATAATGAGCAAAATAATCTTAATCTAAAGTAATAAAACTAAAACTAAGAATTCCATACAAAATTCAATGACCTTTTTGTAGAAAAAAATTGCACGACCCACTATTGTAAGCAAGATAGGCGGTTTCAATTTCCGCAGGGAATAAATATGTGTGTGACCAACAAATGGTTGTTCGGAGTCTGGGGTGTGCTTTGTATTCGTAAATTTTATGATCGTGTAGTCCCATAGGACGGTGTGCCATACCAAAGGAGCTGTCTTTTTTATCGAATGGAGGTAAACCCTTGACAAACAGCCTTTAATGTGTTTATTTATGATCAAGGTTGTTGATCACTCTTTGTTTGAGAGCACTACGGTTAAACAAACCGAGGAACGTTCTCGAATATAACGCCCGAATTTGATAATAAAATTAATCATTAAAGCTTCATAATCCCATATCTAAATTAAGGTTTTTAAGTAACGGTTGTTTTACTATCATAGATTATTACCAAATATCTTAGGGGAAGATATAAAGCGATAGAAAGAGACGTTGCTATAGCAAAACTCTATTGAGGGATAGAGACGAAATGCAAAAAGCAAATTGGTTTTATGTTCCTAATAAAACAAAATCTTACTAGTAATTAAAATTTACTGCAAGCTTTAGGTTTCTTTATAACGGATTAGTGTTGGGGAAAAGAGAAATGATAATTAAAATATTATTGGCGGAGAAGTTGGTTCCTTGAGTATCTTCTTAGAAATTCAGTAAGAAAGCTGCGAATGGAAATGTTACCCTATTAAAAAGTGTTTTCTTTTTAAATATTTTACAGGCAAGAACTAATATTTTAATACATGCCTTACTAAAATGCTTCTAACTTCATATCACTTAGTTTGCTGAAGCATTGTATTAAAATGAAATAGAAAGACCAAACAGAATAGGGAGGAGAGAGCCACGCTCGGCATGCATGGGCTGGCACGACTGGAGTGATACCACGGCCTCACAGAAAACCAGTGTGAAATAGTGCCTGCGCTGTGTTTCACCGAGTGAGTGAGGATACCGGAGGCCCATATTCCAACCCTTCCCCTCATCCCCCTCCCCAGCCCACAAGGCCGGCAACGCACTTGTGACACCTCTGGTGTTACGGGTGTCCATGGGCGGCGGTAATCGCTTACCATCAGGCGATACGTGTGCTTGTTTGCCCCCTATTACATAAAAAAAAGGATACTTTGTCTACTATCTAAGTGACAACAACTGCTATAGTAAAACATATTATAAATATATTACAACACAGTTTTGATATTGTAAGAAAACAATTTCTTTTATATATAGCTAAATTGTATTGGTAAATGTAACTTTCAAACTGCATGGTAAAAATTTATAAGTTTATAAAAAGACATTTTTTTTAAGATCTAATAACAACTTACAAAGCTGATCTAAATTTAAAAAGTGATTGCATTAATGCTAATATTATGTTTTAATGTAGTTATAATTTTAAACTATTGTATTAAGCGACATTACTTTTGTACATTTTTTAGGAAAACTTTGCATACATATTTGCAAAATTTAACACAGTAAAAGTTTGTATGGAGATGCAATGCAGAAAGCTAAAAACATGAATTATGGTCAAATTTCGACCGACAGGCGAGTAATGATAATGATATAACATGTTTAGAATAAAACCAAAAATGTATCTGCAGTTTTCTGTTTTCAAACAATTATATGAATTTTCGAAAATGATATAAATTATAAATAAATATTCCGGACATCTAACATACAACACCATCTAGTCCCAAACTAAGCAGAGCATGTATTATGGGTACTAGACAACTGATATTAATACATATATACTTTTTTTTGTAAATACATATATTTTATACATAGAAAACACTCAAACTCCGAAACAAATATTTGTAGATCATACGAACATTTGGTCTGACCCGGGAATCGAACCCTCAAGCACAACAGTCGCATACACTACCACTACGCCACCGAGAGAGTCAATGGTCTTTTGAATTACCACCAATATAGCAATAATTCAAAGTTCTTAAGAAAAGTACTTTGAATTAATGGTGATAAATTAATAAGCTATCATAGTGCTCAGTATAAATTAAAAATAATTATTAACTTATACTAAATTCTAGAGTGTTGAAATGTCAATGTCAAAAGAAGAAATGGGTTCAATGCACATGAGGAAAACTTCGTCTTTATAAGGTGAAATACATTTATTTCGTACGTCTACCCCGTATTTCTATCGTGCAAAACTATTGTTAATGCTCACGCCTCTTTTGTTCGCGTATCATGTATGTTCATCTATTGTGTATAACGTTGTATAAAGTATTTTGACAAGGCATTTTTTGTATGAATAAAAAATATCGTGTAATTTTTTTTTAACCCAACTCGTTTTATTTTTATTTTATGTTTCTATCAAAACATATATCAAGACTTTGTTTCTGTATTAAGAGTTAAGAGGTAGTGGGAAAGCCACGCTTCGGTATGAATGGGCCGGCTCGATCGGATTGATATCACACCCTCACAGGAAACCGGTGTGAAACAGCGTCTGCGCTGTGTTTTACCGAGTAAGTAAGTTTATCGAAGGCCCATAATCCCACACTTCCCCCATCCCCCTCCTGTTTCTCAAAGGCCGGCAAACGCACTTGTGCCGCCTCTAGTGTTGAAGGTGTCCATGGTAATAGCTTACCATCAGGCAATAACTCTGCTCATTGGTCCCTAAAATCCATAATAAAAAACGTTCTTTTTGTGTCAAATCGAGAAATGTGGAGTGTCACAACCGCTATTAAAACCTCAGGGGTGTCAGAAGAAATGACTTAGGGAGCAAACTGCGTAAGACAACATCGCTGCAAAGAGAAGAGAACAAAAAAATAAGTAATAAATATTTCGGACATCTTACACACAACGCCATCTAGTCCCAAACTGAGCTTAAGAGCTTGTACTATGAGTACTAGACTAGTGATACTAATACACGCATACTGTTTGCTGGAAATACATACAAAATATACATAAAAAAACACCCAAACTATAAACAAATATAATTTTAGATCATTTAAACATTTGATCCGACTCGGGAATCGAGCCCGAGACCACAAGCACAGCAGTCACTTACGCCACAATTGCCCCACCGAGGCTGAAACCTCTGCATACTAAAACTCATTAAAATTGTTGTTGGCGAGATTCAGATTAAATGTTGAATAAATGTACTGCACATTAATTCATTAATTATATCCTCTTGATCCTATGAACTACATGATCAGATAAGGATGTATATTCTGTAATCGTATAGTATAGGATGTAAATTTATAGTAATTTAAAAAGGAAATGAAAAATGAAAAAGTGCGATTTCGACTCGCGCAGGAAAGGTTCCGTACCATTAGCTTTGCATTTCAAGCGTCTATACGTTACCGTTATCAATATCGAACAAAAAAAATCACGTTTGTTGTATGGGAGCCCCTTTAGATATGAATTTTATTCCGTTTTTAGTTTTTTTTTTATAGCGGCAACAGAAATAGATCATCTCTGAAAATTTCAACTGTCTAATAACAGAGTGTGGTCTTAGTAATAGAGTCCCGTTTTACCTTTTGGGTAAGGAACCCTAAAAATGAAATATCAATGAAAACTTCATTGTTTTTTTTTACAACTTAAATACAGTATTTTTCAAGGATATTTTTTTCATCTTAATTCATATTTTAATCTTAGAAGTGGAAAAAGGGTTACTCTAAGCCAAGTAAATATTAGGATTCTCAAGAGACGCCCAAATTCAGGGCACAGGTAGAAGCCAGTGTAAAATAAGTTTAAGTGAGAAACCTTTTTAACTTCATAATCCTTTTAGCATAATGGTAAGTAGCAATAGGAGTTTTTATATATTTTACAAAATTATTAAATATTTTTGAGGTCTCGGACTGTATAAAAGTAAGTATTTCTATACAACCAGGTGTGTAAAATAGAACTCATGATTTATATGATGCAATTGATTTTAATTTGTAACAAATCAAATCCAAGAACTATCGAAAAATATAAAATACTGGCTTTTGTCACCGCTGCGCTTGCATACATTTCGGTTATCATAGTGAAGATTAGCCTATGTATTTCTCTAAAGTTGAATGTTTCCCAATATTGAAATAAATTAAAATTGGCTTAGCATTAAAAACATGCAAGAGAGACGGACGCAGAACTAAAAGCTAGTATGTAATTAGCTAAAGTGACAGTGGCTTATGTGTAGTATTTTATATAACTGGCTTGCAATTGAAGCCAATAGCCAGAAATCTATGTATAACAGTGGACTGCAATACGCTGATGATATATTAAAAATTATCCAATTCGAGATATGCAATTACTACTCTAAAGGTAGTATAGCTGCGCTGATTTCAGCACAAATGGGCCGGTACAACCTAGGCGGTACTAATCTCGCAGACAATCAACTTAAAATGACAGCATTCGTGCTGTTATGTTTCATTGTTAAGTGCGAGATCGGAGTCCAATGATGCCGAATCACCATTAGGCCACCGTCGTGTCGGCCATCATGCTCCACTATTGCATTGTATGCACTCGCAATCAGTATGATGACCATCAGGAGAATAGAGTCATTTCAAAGAGTATTGAAAAACGCATTGCATTTAATAAGTACAAATACAGTACATACTAAGTTTATATATACGATTTTTCTTACCCAATACTTCCCGGCCCTCAACATAAATTTAAACGACAACAGCAGGGTTATAATACTCAAGATTACTTCAAAACCATGAAAACTATTGAGAATTCAATATGTGCATTGTTGTAATTCACTAAGTTCAGGAATATGCTAAATATTTCATGTTCTTAAAAGTCAAAAAGCACTCAGGAATGGAATATTATCATGTATAATAGAGTTCGCCTATATTTAGAAGGGAACTCTCAAAGACGAAACGATAGTTGATAATATCTTGTAAAGTACTCAAAGTGAACAGAAGTGCTTGTGTAAGGAGGTATATACCAGGATAGTTTATCGGTTGACTCTAGCTTGAGTACACATGAACTGAACTCAAACTAAAATATCAGTCATCCTTCAAACTCAATGAAACTTTGCTCTGGCGTAGGTACTGGTTTCAATGAAATTATTTTAACTGAATAAATTATGGATAGCTGAAAACACTAGAGAAAAACAAAAGAGTAACGAAGTGATATGACATTCATCCTAATTATAGTAAATTCGTCGTAAATATTACATTTGTGACGCTTTTACGTTTTGAATAGAACACATGCAATCATTACTGTATTTTAGAGAAAAAAAAAGTAGATCAATTTTCAAAATCTCTGTTTACATGATTTATCCGTAAGTAAGGGATATTTCAGAACAAGGGAAAGGTGATCAGAAATTTAAAAAAAACTCTTTTAAATTATTGAGAAATAGTTACGGAAGGTTTTTTTGATTACACGTTATCTAGTACTAAGTATTTTATTTTACCATGAGGTTCTTAACATTAACAAGGTTGATTTGTTTGATGACATGGGAAGTCAAACAGGCAATAGGATCATCTGCTGATAAGTGACTACCGTCATACGCGTACTCATAACTGCAGTCCTATATGATAACATTACCAAAGAAAGTTGGTATTAAGAACTAACAAGTACGGCAAAATGTAAAATTGATTGTTTGTTTGCATTGTAGCGATGGATTTTCTAAACATTAAGCGTGAAAGTTTCCGCAAGATTGGTGCAAAAATACACATAAATAAATAATAAGTAAATAAATATTTCGGACAGTTGATGCACTCTGCCATTTACCTTCAAACTAAGCAGGGCATTACTACGACAGCTGAATTGATTGATATTATACTAAGTTTTTTTTCATGATTACATACGTAATACATACAGAAAAAATCAAAACTTCGTCATAAAAATTTGTAAATCACACAAAAGCAATTAAAAATATAAAAATAAAATTCAATACCATCCAGGGATACGTTACATTGAAGAAATGACATTGATAAGTTTGCTCAAATATTAATTTTATTTAGAGGTACAGGATATAAAAGAGGCTTACTGTTTTTTCCTTAGGAACCCAAAAAAATTTTTGTTAAATTCACAAATTTGTAAAATGACGATATACAGGAAATGTATAGAAAATCCAGGAATTGTATAGAAAATATCCTGTACAATTTCTTTGAAGGAACCATGACGATACAACCCCTGTCGTACCAAATCACATTTTAAAGGCACAAAATTAAGCCAAGCCCATAAATTTCATTCGAGACCCGAGAAGATTTCAAGGGATTTGCGAATTAACTCTGTATAAGGGTCTAGATAGTAGCATTATTTGGAATAAATGAACTGTAAATGTACGCGTCAGTTAGTGCATTTGATGTAGGGCCAGATTCAAATGGATTATGTCCTGTTTGAGATGCTACGAATACGGAATTAAAGTTTAGTGAATTGCTTTATCCTTTTGATACGACCTGCTAAAATTTCATTTTTTTTTCTCATTAAAATGTATTTTATCACTGGTAAGTACATAACATACCTCAGATAAAATGAGTAAAAGTTAGAAATAAAAGAAAATTTAATTTTTGTTTTAACGTATTACATCATGTTCTCAGCAAGATCTATACCCGGCTATAGGTTGATGATGGTTACGAAATGTAGCTATGAAAAATTAAATATGGTCAGAAGTAGATAAGGTATACTAATCAAATAGTAAAAATAGGGTTATCAAACAATAGAGACAGTTGCACTGATGCGTATTTACTCTGTTTTATTTTACGCACAAGTATTTTACAAAGAGACACAAGGACACACTAAGATGTTAATCGGTATATGAGCATACATATACTGATTAACATCTTAGTCGAATCTAATCGATCTTACGTTATAAATAGCTTTTGCCCGCGGCTCCACTTGCGTTAGATTTGACTTTGAGCGAATGAATGAATGTCAAACACAGTACATAAACAAATTTTCTAATCCAGGTGCCAAAACCTCTAAACTAATGAGCTCACTTGTGAGCGAGTTACGTAGAACTGGCCATAAGAGAAGCAGTTTTCTCGTATCTATCCCAATAAATTTGAGCGTTTATTCTTGAGACTTGTTTAGTGTCATCTCAAAGCACACTTTGAGGGTAAACTGCAACCGTTTAAATTAAAACGGAATATCGTTTGGAATCAAAGGAATTCGTGGTAATTACGAGTATATTGTTTCTCATTCCGCACACCCAGTTAAAATTGTATCGTATAAGGTTTTAAATTTCTCAAGTACATCACAGGGGTGTTCACGCGTAGAATAAGCCTATGATACGACAAATCTGGTGGTTTTATTGAAATCAGAAATTGTACGTAGTGTCACCTATACTGACCACCGTGTCTATAGAAGTGGATACCATTTCTCCCATCTCGAAAGACTTTAGCGGTATTATCATTAATAGCTGCCGTAAGTATGGCACGATTACCCAACAATTTTATAGGCTTTTCATGAGGATATGAGTAATATCTGGCTAAATTTTTGATATTAAATCCTATAGCTCTGTGCATAAATTGCTTGCTTTACATTCATCATCATCATCATCATCATCATCAGCCTATCGCAGTCCACTGCTGGACATAGGCCTCTCCAATTTCACGCCACTTAGTTCGATCCATGGCTTCTCGCATCCAGCTCCTGCCAGCCGTCTTGCGCAAATCATCGCTCCACCTGGCTTGTGGACGTCCTACACTACGTTTGCCGAGACGCGGTCTCCACTCAAGAACTCGTTTACCCCAACGGTTATCGGTTCTTCGGCAAATGTGGCCAGCCCACTGCCACTTCAGCTTGCTAATCCTGTGGGCTACGTCGATGACCCTGGTTCTTTGTCGGATCACCTCGTTTCTAATGCGATCCCTTAGAGAAACGCCGAGCATATACCTCTCCATTGCACGCTGAGCGACTTTAAACTTATGGACCAGTCGAACTGTAAGTGTCCACGTTTCGGCTCCGTAAGTCATTACGGGTAGGACGCACGCATTGAAGACTTTCGTCTTTAGGCACTGTGGGATCGATGATGAGAAGACCCGACGAAGTTTCCCAAACGCTGCCCAACCCAGCTTTACATTCACAAGCTTTAAAAAAACCCTCATTTTTTTAAAGCTTGTGAATGTTTACTAGTGTCAAATGAATCTCTTTAAAGATGATGTCAGTTGGTAAAGTTTACCTTAAGTCGCCAGCCTCTAAAATTGTCACCCCTTCCATTAACTTTTTTTCAGTTTACTTTATGTAACACTGCCGCAAAATTACTTGGCTAAGTTATATTGCAAATGAGAGTCTCAAAAGTTGTCTGTAGTAACTTGCAGGCTACATAAGCAGTTTGTACACCTTCAAACGGTTTAGTTGCTATTCCAAAGGGCAATACAAAGGTTAAAGCAATGCCTGTGTATAGAAGACCGTTTCGATGCACTAAAAACCCAAATGGAAATATTTGTCCTGCTGCTATCATTTCACAAAGCCCCCAAATAAGACTTACTTTTCAACATATCAGAAGATTATTCATCAGCTCTGAGTTGTTACCACCATTCCTATCGTGAGACACAACTGAAAATTTGATTCAATCGTTGACCAGAATTTTAAAAATTTTGAGCGTATTATTGCATTTTCCTAGGTCTTAGGAGAAAATTAAAAATCAAATTATAAGAAAGAATAAAATCCATAACAATCAATGAATAAAGTCGATTTGCATCACTGACCTACGATTTCAACAAACATAAAGGTACTCACGGAGCAAACTCAATGTTTCTAGTCACGGGACACATCCACTTTTGCTTCATATTGCTCCGTGGGTGTAGGTATTGCAGAAGGTTGTTGTTTGTATATTTTTATTATTTCAAAACGCATCACAGGATAACGGCTAGACCAACTTTGCTGAACATTTATCAGTTTGATTGCTTAAGATCAGATTTTGGGTGTTTTTTTACCCGACTATAAAAGGAAGTAATTGCTTTTTGCACAAAACGTGGGCCAGTACCGTGGGCATATTACTTATTTGAGCTGTGCGTTGACTGATCAGTCAGTAACTGTTGCTTTTTTTATGTATAGGTTTCTAATAATATTGTTTGATTGACATTTCAATTTTCATAAAACTGCTATGAATAATGCCGTCAGACCCACATCCTTCTTGAATAAATTTTCGTTTGTTTACTTCGTCTCAATCCAATGCCACTCCATTTATCGTACACGACCGTTTGTTTCTCACACCTCAATCCGATACAAAATCTCTTGAAACGTGTACCAATTTTAAGAGCAATTTTGTTTTTGTCTCTCTGTGCAGTTCCGTAGCATAAGTATCTTTACCGAAACTGCAAAATGTTTAATTTTTCATAATGATTATACGTTAAATTATTATTAAACTTCATTGGATTAAATTAATTCCTGTTATTGTTCTTCTGTTATCTATACCTCTGCCTATAATTTACCCATATAATATTTGTTAATACTAACTTGTTTTGTCTTATGCATCTTATTTTGTTGTATTGACTTATATGTATATGAGTGACAGTTTGTCTTTGACTGTCTTATTTACTCATATTTTGATTATAATATCTGTAATTTTTCTATAGTAAGTATATAAATAAATTCTTATTGAACTTCCAATTAAGCTAAAATAATTACTATTAATTTTAAATAAGGAATGACATAATGTACCAGTGCTTAATATGTATTTCATTACATTGAATATTAGCGTCCACTGCATTTGATAACTTAATGGTTGATGCGAGTACGAGCATTGAATTTTCCGCAACATAAGTTGACAATTGTGCAATGTCAGAATGTGTAGTTTATTACTGGTCTGCCGCTCAGTTACATGCTCTGATTTTCAATTAGAGTTTGGAAATCGTGAGTGACATTTTCTGAGTCAGTGTTTTATGAATTTCCTAACTAAACGAGTACTTGAATCGTCCCACTTTCTTTCAAATACAAGTAGTCTGAAGCTGTCTGATATAGGTACAGTACGTACATACGCTATTATATATTTTGTTGCGACAGAAATTGTTTTTGAGATATAAAATCACTTATACCCGGGGCCGTATGCTTTTCAGTACATTTTATCCACCATGAAATACGCAAGAACCCTTCACATAACGCAAATGTCAGTTTGTTTAGGGTGTTTTATAGAGTATTATAACAACTATACACAATAGCTCATCACTTATGAAGATGATTGATAATTCACTCAACGCCATGTAGCGAAACCAAGCGAACTGTTTAATTACTACTGATGTTGCATCGTGAAATTATAGTGCCCACAAATATGCAAAGAAAATAAATGTTTACAGACATTTTAACACTCAACGCCATCTAGTCCCAAACTACTTCTACTCCTAAGGGTACTAGATAACTGATATTAATACAGATAGATATATATATATAGTTTTTTTTTGTAAATACATACATATTATACATAGGAAACACCCAAACTTCGAAACAAATGTTTGCAGATCATATAAACAGTTGGTCCGGCTCAGGAATCGAACCCGAGACTCTAGCACAGCAGTTGCATTCGCTAGTTCCTTCTAAACGTAACTTCTAAGATAATTCATCAGTCAATCATTTTACAGTTGAATAAAAGTGTACTCAATTAATATAGTTAAAATAGCATTAGCAATAAATTTTACTCTAAGCGGAATAAATTTTCGATATTTATGTGTATTAAACTAAAACCCTCACATTCATACATCTATTTGGTCATTGCTCACACTCGATTAAGCTTTGTAGATAAAATATTAAAATTCAATGGAATAATTCATAGAGTTTCCTTTGAATAATGATTTCCTCTTGTCTCAACGCACATTACATCTTACAAATAATGCCATTCGATTCACGATGGTAAGTAATTGGTCGATGAATTTTAATGGTGGGTAACTGAAGCGAGTCGTTAAGAATTCGCAAACAAATCATTTTAAATTTACGTTTCCTTGATCTTATAATTGTTTATATTTAGTATTATAATAATTTGAGACGCACTAATTATATAACACATACTAGCGTACCATACTACGTATACATGCTCACATAATTATTATATTATTATCTTTTATATGACAGATACCAATTTAAAAAATATTAAGCACATCAATCGTTCAAATTTTGCTTTTGTACAAATATTATCAAAAAAAAAATCAGGATAGTCTATGGCTTAATTGGCTATTTATGTGCCTATACAAAACGGCTATTCATAGCCAAAGAGCTGATAATTTGTTTAAGCAAAATTGCCTACGCAATTTTAATCATGCCTACTTGATTTGTTAGAGCATTATGCGTCTTTAACGAGGGTCCGTACGGTTTACCCTTGCTATGAATAATTTGAATATTGAATTTCAAAAAATTAATTTCCTTTTTATTAGAAATAATGATTTATATATACGATTAACTTCCTTTGAATAACAATGTATTGAAATAGTTTTTGTTGATGTTAGCGATCATAGCAGTCTTTAAATGAAGAAGGCAAATGAACTGACTGAACCAGCAGATGATAAGTTACTACCATTCTCAGTGTACCTGCCTAATTAACGCCGTACAAGGCCCTTTTAGTGAAAAATTATCTAGCGTACGTATTTTTTGAAACATGACTCTTCTTAAGTAGAAAATATGAATGTTGAAAGAGAAGTCTAATAAAAATAAACTGAGACACTATTTGGACTCAAAAATTTTATAACTCTACCTAATTAAACGAGTACTTTATTCACTTTTTATTAAAAGTGAATAAAGTACTCGTTTAATTAGGTAGAGTTATAAAATTTTTTCGGCAACAATTGTCGACATGGCATCAAAATTCGAATAAAGACTTAATTATTGTAACTCGGCATAAATATCTAGCTATTGGAACAACATAATACTAAAAAAACAACTGTAATAAAAGTAAAGTAATGAACGAGACATGTCTGATAAAATACGAATATCTTTAGTTTTCGCAAAGGGTACATTTATGCGATCACTAACCGCACGTCAACGAACAAAGTTGCAAACTGCTCGAAACACGACTGCGTCAAGAAGACGTGTTTATGGGACCGCAAATGCGGTGTGCCTAAGACTACGCTCACGTAGAGCCAGTTAAATCAGGTTCTTGCAGTAATGATCCAGATACTGGTGTAAATGGAGCATATTTAAAACAAGCTACCGAAAGCGAGAAGCTTATAAGCAAAACTATGTGAAATCTAGATATTTTTCTCTTTACTCCATTACCATTGGGTATTATTAGAACTTTATTTGAGGATCTTAAAAAAACTTTGGCTATAAAGAAAAGTTGTAATGATCATTAACGTTTTCAACAGTGACAATATAATTAGAAATTCCACAATATCTGTGTATTTTATTTCTTTTCTCTCAGAAAAAAAATAGAATACTTCCAGGAATGGAATAATTTAATTAAATGTTAGACCTCAATAGTCTCGTTTAAACAAAATAAGTGAACTAATACAATAAAACTGAATTCGGTATATATAGGTTTTTTTTCTATAAATAACCTGCCAAAATGACTCTGCTCAGCCTGATGGTAAGCTTAAGCAGACAGTACAGTATGGCGTCCCACACTATGGCGGCCTAGTGAGAGGCTTTTTCACGCCCCGCTAACAGGACCCGGGATCATAGTGGGAGGGAAACACATGCGCTTGTAGTGAGTTCCAGTTTCTAATAGCTCGGCACAGGAAGGAAGACCCAAAGCGTTTTCAAACAGGAAGGCAGAATCGT
This sequence comes from Hyphantria cunea, assembly GCA_003709505.1. Classification (NCBI taxonomy): domain Eukaryota; kingdom Metazoa; phylum Arthropoda; class Insecta; order Lepidoptera; family Erebidae; genus Hyphantria; species Hyphantria cunea. The sequence goes on from PKRV01000262.1 coordinate 1,587,819, forward strand.
TTGGTTTGAGTGCCTATTTCTTCGATTGTAAGGTGGTGACTTCCAAGGCCAGCAAGTGTTGTTCTGTAGAGAAAGAGAGAAGGTTATACTGAAATAATAATTGTTTTCAAGGGATTACTGAACTAAGTTAGGTAGACAAGTTTATCGTTCCATTTTTCTGTGGCTAGAATAAATAAAAAATAAAACAGAATTATTGCAGACATCAGAAACATTACGCCATCAAGTCCCATACTAAGCAGAGCTTGTACTATGGGTCCTAACAACTTATATAATTACATGTACACTTCTTTTGTAAATACATACATATTATAAAATATACAGAAACCACCTTAACACCGAAACAAATATTTGCAGATCATACAAACATTTATTCCGACCCGGAAATCTAAAGCGGTGTTGAGGGTGTACCTGGGTGGCGGTAATCGCTTACCATCAGGCGATAAGTCTGCTCATTTGCTGATTACTCCATAACAAAAAAATCTAACGTAAGACCTCAGGTACTGCAGTCGCATATGCGTCACCGAGACAGTTAGCCGGTGAATAAGTATTTATTTAGTAAAGAATAGAAATAGATGTTACAGCATAGTAAAAATATAGCTCTGAGTAGCAATAGAACGTGAGTTTTAATGGTACAGTGTCATGTGTTAACGTCAATCCCATCATAACATTCGTAATTTAATATTATCGATTTATACACAGATACTAATTTGCATTACCAATAAACATAAATCCCTACTGCAGTTAATTCACATTTTAATAATAAATTTGTACTTCTCCTTTGATATTCTTACCCCTTTCTCTTAACATGTTTACCCCCTTAATTTTTGCTTATACTAATTAAAAATATCGTTAAATAGAATCTCTACCCCTGTGAGTTTACCCGGAGGGTAAATGGGTACGTATCGACCCCTACAAAATTTAAACACTATCAGTTTTATCTAAACAATTTAATGAGCTTATTTGTAATCCACTCCTAGCTTGAAATAAAATTTATGAGAGCGCTGTAATGAGATTTAGGGTGTAGGGACTCTATGTTATAAGTCTTTAAGTGAATTAGCAATTTTAATATCCTTCCGAAACTGCGAAGGGAAGAAAAGACCCAAAAATATTTTGTTACAAGTGTTTATCAACACAAATTAATGACAATGAAATGTATCTTGTGAAATTAAATGCATATTACAAACGCAGAGTTTTCTTAAAATACATAAATTTTTATACTAAACGACTCTACGGTCCCTTATCTCCCTTCCGTTACTAATACTTGAAGTTTGTTACTGCTTTTCCGCTTTTATTAACAGATTATAAAATCAACGTTGATATTCTCTAGGACCTGAATCATCTAGATGGTACTGTTTATAGCTATTTCGGTCTCTAGTTAGATTGATACGCACTGATACATGAATTATAATTGATATACAAAAACTCTTAAGAAAGATGCCAAAAAAACAAACTAAATATTTTATGTCTGATCTTTCAGTGCTGGAGTCGTTTTGATTCCAGGAACGTTGTTGAATGTAAGACCGAAGGCTCAATGATGCAGAAGCATCACTTGGCCGCACTATTCTACTTATGCTTTTCATCAGAGTAGAGAGTAACGTATTTAGCAGAACCATATAAAAAAAAACGATTGAGTCCATTTTACACCGGTATCAGTAAGGTGATGTCCGTTTCTAATTTTTTAAGTTTATTTTTTATTTATTTATTTATCTTCATTGCGTACATATTACAAAACATTAAATAAAATAAGTGACAAAAAAATTAATACAACAATTGGCGGTGTAAAAGAAAATGCAACTTAATACTGTTTTGTAGAAAAACGTAAAACGACTACTACGTCTCTGTGAATAACACGATCATATATGCAAGTTTTTTACCCGACTCCAAAAGCAGAAGAATTATGTTATTCGAGTATATATATGTATAAAAAAAAGAAAAAAAAAAGTGAAAAAGCATCTCACCAGGCTGCCATAGTGTGGGTCACCATGCTGCAGTGTTCTTTTTCGCATTGAGGATGGTAATAATCACCACTCTCGGATTCTGCTCATGCTTTCCATCAGGCAGGGCAGAGTCATTTTGGGCAGCTTAAAAAAAAGAAAAATGTGTATATGTGTGTATATTTCTTGGCATGCCGTAGGGCCTAAACGGCTTGTCGTATTTTATGTAAGTGGTGTTAAAAGATTCACCTTAGTCGCTACAGTGTCACTGGGTACCTCTAAATAATGAAACCAGAGGAATATTATAAGTAGACGGTTTTTTTTTAATAATTCATTAGTAGTTAACTTTAACAGCAATCAAAAATTTTAACTATTTGAACTTGTTGTATTTATAGTATACAAAGTAACGCATATTACGTTACGGGGACGTACCTACTTATTTTCCACACCATTGATATTCAAAACTAAATAATTTACATGCATACAAGTCTGTCTCTGAAATTTCAAAGTTATTACCACTTTGTATAATTTTTATTACGTAATCTTTCTAATAAAAATACTGAAAACAGGTCTTGATCACATAAAAATTGGGCAATATTGTGTATGTTATTTCATGTAGTTGTTTCAACAACTAAATTCAATTCAAATAATTTTGTTATAAATGTATTGTGTATGTATTTTTTATGATCGAATTAATTAAACAATGCATGGGATTAGCTACCATTTCTCCTCCAAAAATGAAAATAACTTTTTTACAGAAATATCAAATAAGTAAAATTACACTTAAGTGAAAGTTAATTCAAATTCAAGCCTTATTTAAACTCTGAATTCTCAGTTAGGTCAGATTTGCACTGTAGATAAATGAATTAAAGCATGAAATAAGAAATTTTTTTCATTGTCCTCGCTAAACACTGGAGCACATAAGCCAAGCGTACTGTTCAGAGTTTAACATTAGCCTCCATCCTTTAGTAAAAAAATCACTAAAGTCTTTTCAGCAATTGATTCAGAGGTAAGTTGCTTCTTCGTTGGAAAAAAGAAAGTGCGAACACAAAATAGTTATAGAGCAAACAACAGATTTAAGTTGTTCATTTCAACTAGCTTCGTTCCTTGCTAGTTCGGCGTTCTTCGCATAGGTGGCGCTATCTGTATCAAAAATGAAAATATTTGGCAGTACAGCAGTTAACTCATTAGGTCTGAAAAGAAATGAAGTTATATTTAAAGTTTATACTTAGACTTAAACGTAACATTTTAATCATGTTGAAAAAATGTTTCGCACGATATGAGGAGCTAAAATCTTATTTTTGGAAAAAAATATGCTAGAAAACTAATAAGTATTTAAGTATAATAAGTTTTTAAGCAGCTTAGCTAGACGTGTATCAATCGGCCTTAGTCAATTAGTTTTAGTGACAGTGTTTATAATACGTTGTACTTACTGAAAACACTGCTATTTTAATATCCTTTGCTTAGTGAGCTGGGGATTTTTTTTATAATTACTAGTTATTGTCATTAAGACTCGTTCACTAAAACAGATTGATACACAACTTACTTAACTAACATCTAGTATTTTGTAAAATACTCTGTAAATAAACCTAATAAAAAACCGTATTTTAGGGAAAATATAATTAAAAATACAATTCCATGTGATTCTTGTGCTTAGTTTTTTTAATGTGTTTTTTAATGGGTTGACGACCTTATCACTCTAATATAAAATAATTACTTTTGAATATCTTCATTATTATTGATTTGTACTCAGTCTCGGGTTCGATTCACGGGTCGGAACGAACGTTAGCATGATCTGAAAATATTCGTTTCGGAGTTTGGATATTTTCTATGTTTAAAATGTGTCTAAGTATATACACAAAAAATAACAGATGTCCAGTACCAATAACACAAGCTCTGCTTGGCTTAGGACTAGGTGGCGTTGTGTGTTAAATGTCCGAAATATTATTAAATTTTTCAAAATTTATTTATTTAATTATAATAATTTTCTTGACAATACAGTTCTTAATAATAATAATTTACGTAATGAAAATTAAATGATAAAGTATGGTTGGTGAACATTTGGATGGATTAATGGATTACTTTATTAATGCAGGATTTTTATGTTTTTCACCTTGGAATGAAAGATAGCCGGTATTACAGCCGACTATCCTTCATGCCAAGCCAAGCCAAAATAGAGGTTTATATAAATATATAGACCTTTATGTTGACTTTCTATAACTTGTATAATAATATTAAACTTTTAAGTTTTAAACTACTGATTTCGGAACAAATTAAAGAAGTACCATTGATCTGTAATTTAATAAAATGAAGTAAAGAAATAAAATGTAATTTAAAAGTGCGAAATTATACTTGTTTTCCTTTAGAAGCGTATAATATTTGATTTGCATTTGACTTTTTAACACTTATGTATATGAATATGTAAAATATTACAAAGGTATTATTCAAAATTACTGTAATTAAATTAAAGGACTCTTTAGAACAATATTTACTAAACTTAGAAGCTTTATATAAAGAAAACTATAAACAAACCCTATAAACATAATACGAGCAAATTCTTCACTGATCATTTTGTGTGAAAGTATGCTATGTAAAACTACCTTTCAAAGTATAAATAGTCATGTACCTTTTTTCTACAAATTGGCATATAAAAACTGCAACATAATATAAAACAAGTAATGAATTATTTAAAAAAAAAAGACTACGTATTATTTATTTTCTTTGGTTTTTTTATTTTATTTTAATGTGCTTAGTGTCACTCTCACGACTAAGACAAATCTATTGACAGCACTCACATAAAAATACGACAAGCCGTTTGTGCTCTAGGATGAGCCAAAGATATATACATACATAAGTCGAAAAATATTAAGATCCTTCTTTCGTAGTCGGGCAAAATTTACTTACATTTTATCCGACTTCGAAAGAAGGATACTAGATGCAAGACATTTTAAGCGATTGAAAAAAAACTTTGCAATTGAGTAGCTGATAGAGAATACAGAATATCTATGAAATCTTTTATTCTATGAGTAAACAGCTATCCTATAGGGATTAAGGCCAAAATAAAGTGGCAATCGTTACTGAATTTTTTTTTACTGTAAACTATCAAATGGTAAACTTACTTTTAAAACCTCTTTTTATAGATTAAAAGTAATAAATATTATGGGTTAATTCCAAGTTATTAAAGCGTAAAAGTTTAAAGTAAATTTGAAAAACATCATCCCCAGTTATAATTTAGTAATTGACGTAAATAGAATTGTAGATTTAATAAAACAAATAGTTCAGATTGAACTAAAATTAACCCAACACAAATGTGTGGAGAAGTGTTTGAGCTTACAATCAAGATATGCGGGGAAACTGGATGCGAACACGGTTAGGCGATTTGCCTTTAGTGTTGTTAAAGCAAACAATAACAATATCGATAAGCTAAATTTTATTGTTTATCGATTTTTTTTGTTTAGTTTAATTAGGTTGGTAGGTTTAGGTAGTATTAGTAGATGCAATTAGTTAAAATTGAGTTGGATAGGATATGGTATGAAACTTCAGTTATAGTAAAGACAAAAACGGTTGTTTGAAGCAATTATTTTTGAGATTTGTTCATAAAACCATCGAAACGTCTTGACATATATTGCTAAAAGAAAAGAGTCAATATAGTTTTTTAAAACAAAGGCAACAAATGACATTGACAGAACATTTGGTGCGTTCCATTTAACCAGAATACAACAGTCATCACAAAATGAACAACCTTTGACAGTCTACTGGTCTAGTGGACATAGACCTGTCTTTAGCCACGAGGTTCCGTCCAGAAACTTTAACTTTATTTTCTCTTTGTGGTAATTTTATTGTAGTTTCACATAGGGTAAATAAGAGTGGTGCTATTACATATGCCTTATCCGTTACCACATGGAGAAAGTCGTATAGCAATGGCTGATCGAGTATAGCAGTCGTATAGCAATGGCCTATCTGTGTTAGATCTTATTCAAATCTAGAACAACGAAAAATATTTAAAAATCTACTGAACTACGGTGAATATTTTTCATGTTAGGGCACTTTCTAAGATTCATATAAAAAAAATTAAAACTAGTAACCCGGCAGGACTTCACGCCGAAGTCTATAAAATTCTCACATTTCCTCAACTATTTTATGCATATATTACACACATATAAATTTCTCTTGAATCTTTATGTCTATTATATTGTCTATCCTGAAACTTGTATTAAAATCTGTTAAAGTTGAGTAGATTAAGATCTAAGCGAACAGACAGTGTAAGCAACTACATTTTGTACTATGTAAAGTTAAGTAAAATAATTTAAGATCGACTGGAACATCAATTTCATTACACAGTACGTACATTAGTCATATAAAAGTTATTGTGTGCAATTAAAATTATAAGTTGAATTGAATGACCAGAATTTAGTTTCAAAAATTGAATGTTACATTTTGTAAGACATTAACGTAGTTGCTAGATCACTGAGCTGTGTATAGAATCAAATTCACCACTTGGCGTAGTTCACATACCTAACTGTTATCAGTGGACAACGCTCCGGTGAATACAGCGTAAGTAATCAATGGCACACTTGATTCGATAATCGACAATTGACAGGTGCAACACTAATCGGCGATTCTATTCCGGACGTCTCTGGGAGAAGCCTCTAATTTTCTCCTACCTACTACTTGAACTTTAGCTACAATAGTATAAGGGTGCTTTTTGAATGTGATTCTATTGGTTAACGTTGCAGATCGAGTTGTATACGGAAGAGAATGTAGATTGTAGATTTAGGTTAGTATATATTTAGTTACTTTTATATGTAAAATACTTATAGATTTACATACCTAAAATCACACTGATTTTCTAAGAATAAAGATTAAAACATGATTTGAATATTGAGAAATATGTACTTTAATTACGAGTATATTTCGCACTCACTAAAAAATGATATTTCAAGTTCTCTCCTTCCTGCGTCGATGTCTAATATTATAAATTTCTGTATACAGACGAGTTTTTTAGTAGTAAGTCACATACAAAACAAAGTGAGCTATCTTTCTAAGACCTGTGACTACTGATTCTTTATCGCCCTCTGAAAATCGTTGTAGTCAAAATACGTTTGCCAACTCTTATATGTCATATGTAACATAGAAATTAACTTATATTTATAGTGTAACTAGGTGACCGGCAAACCTTGCTTTGCTAAAAAAATAAAAAATTAGGGGTGGACTACCCGTAACATTTAGGAGGATGAAAAATAGATGTTGTCCGATTCTCACACCTACCCGATAACGCACAAAATTTCATGAGAATCGGCCAAGCTGCTTAGGAGGAGTTTAACTACAAACACCGTGACACGAGAATTTTTTATATTAGAGAATATAGCTGCTTGGACATACTTAAAATATAACAGAAGAAAACGTCCCGTGCATTAATTCACTGACAAAAATATATAAAATACAGTGAATTTAGGTAATGGTATCAATTTGTGTAAGATACCCTTCCTCGCCCTTTTATTGCTTGCCTTTATTTTGATAAGCCTCCAAGGTTCCGACGGGAATTGATACTTATTGCTTTGTATATTTTCGTGTGTATATGTCGACTTAGGATACTATATATTTAATAAGCTAACACCATTAAGGCTGAGTTTTATTATAGTATAATATATAACTTATTAAGCTACTGACTGGAGAAAATCCCTTTGGACGGCGGTCGTCGCAATATTAACAGCGTTACTCACTTCACGACTGATATTTGTATTTGTGCTTATTATAGCCATTTTCATGGAATATTTAACGACGATTCTGTTGGAATACAAGTGTTAATAATGTTTTAGGATTTACTTGATGATACTCAGGAGTCACAGGCCGATAATAGGAACTAATTGAAGGAGGGACACGCCATGCTACAGCTGAAGTATCGGAGTCAAAATATATGCGTAATAGAACAGTCGTCACCTGATGATAACTAACGTAACCCATGGACGTCTACAACAAATAAGACGAGGATGAGAGTTAAAAATGCATGTCTCCAATTTTAAAGTTTCAATCCCTTCCTGGAGGTCTATTAACCATGTTTCTTCCACAGTCATAAAACATTTATATGCCACAAACAGGCTTTAGGAGGCTTATATTTAAAACATATAATTTGCTTAGATGGTTAACGCATATAGCGCAATTGCAACAATCCACAACGCCATCTACCGAAAATACACCGAACTACAGAATTACGTTACTGCACGGTGTACACAATACTACTAATCCTGAATCGCGCAATAGAAGTGCTCGCGCCGATTAGCGTATGCAGCCGATAGTCTGCTGACATGCTGAGATTACGGGAAATTGTACGAGGGGCTTTGTCCGCCTCTACCACTAGTGTAGACAGCTCTACGTGACCACGATCGCTCTGCAAAGAGTAAAGCAAGTAACTGAGAAGGCGTTTATTATTCTCTATCAGTCAGATTCTATTTAGGATTCACATATTATTACTTCTGATGGTTTTATTAAGTAGTGTATCAGCCTACTGATTAATCAGATCACCTTTTAATGGCTCAGAAATTTTGAAATCAAACTGTAGGTAAAATATTATCTGAGTACCTCTTAAAGATCTTTTACATAACAAAAAAAAAGAGAAATAGATAAATCGAATAAGCCCAACTTGGGCAAAAATTCAAAGGAATATTGCCTACAGTGTACATATAAGTATGGCTGAAGTGGCTCAGTTCATTCAGGCGTAAAACAAAGAACCGATACAAAATAGTGAGCACTTACACAGCGCAGTCATTCGACCAATATCTATGGAATGCTTCTGAATACAGAGAGCTCTATTATATCCCGCAAAATGCTTGTACGTTTTCACAATTTCCTTGTTTACTTTTATGTCTCGATCATGAGTTTAATTTATTTAATCTGCTACTTGTTTGGTTTTTGTTTTTATTTTTAAGTTTACTGTTTGCATGCATTTCGTAATATTGTCATTGAAAAGTTGTCTATAAACTTTAGAAAGTAATTTGTTTTTCACAACTCTCTGTCTATTCTTTAAGTGGACTATAACTTCGATTTTTTTAATAAATAAAATTAATATTTGAAATTTCAGATTTCGATTAGTTTCGTATCCTATCTAATTGACATGAAACTTTGCGATATTTTAACCGTAATAAAATTGAATGTTAGTGGTTTACGTATCTTTCTTATTTTTAAAAAGACAACACCGGTAATAGGCATAAATACTCAAGAAATACTCAGAATAACAATTTGTAGATCACACAAAGTGTTCTCTCGTGTAAGGATTGAATCCACAACTCTCAGCGCAGTACAAAGCAGTGAGATAATAGCTTTAACCACTACACCACCCGTGCAGTCAATTCACTTTGATGAATGTGCAAAAGCTCTCTCGGAACTAATTGAACCCTGACATAATAGACATCGACAGAGGTTCTATCCGTTGCATTGTGTTTAAATCCAAAAGTCGTAAAACGGTAATACTAAAAACTGCTGTAATAACGCCGCGTGATAAAATGCATGCATTTTGCGTGGTTATAGTTTATGGGGAGTACTTAACTCCTGTAAAGTGTGAATATGAATTTGAAATAATAATATTTTTTTTCTTTTCTTTATAAACAACTTCTGCATTAGGAATATACATTCCTGTGTCACGGGGATCTTTACAAACATACATGAAACGGACACAAAGTACACCCAGACTTAGAACAACAATTTATGGATCACACAAAGTGTTGTCCCATGTAGGATTTGAACCCACAACACTTGGCGCAGTAGGAAGCGGTGTGGCGACCACTGAAACTATAGGCCAACCGTGTAGTCAAAAATGATAATGCAATCGATCAACCCATCACCGTCGCTAAATGAAGGTCTAAGAATAAATGATGGTGAAAAAATGTATATATCAAAAAATACCTGTTACATTTGTGTTCTATCCACTTTACAACGTCTTTCAAAAAATATTCCTATTATGACTAAAAAAGTTTAAAAACACCATAGATGGACTACAAAACATATATATATCGTATGTCACCGGGGCTATAGGAATCTATTGATACCTCATTCATTAAAATCGTTTTAAAATTAAGGTTGCCTGGAAGAGATTGCTTTTGGCGACAAGGCCTTTGTACACTCCGTCTCACATTTTATGTACTGTACTGTAATATTATAGTGTCCAAATAAATAATTTTCTATCTATCGACTATTCGACTGCCTCTGTGGCGCATTGGTAGCGAACGCGGATGCTGTGCAAGAGGTCTCGGGTTCGATTCCTGAGTCAGACCAAATATTTGTATGACCTGCAAATATTTGTTTTGGAGTTTGGGTGTTTTCTATGTATAATATGTATGTATTTACAAAAAAAATAAGTATATAAGTATTAATATCCGTTGTCTAGTACCCATAGTACAAGCTCTGTTTAGTTTGGGACTAGATGGCGTTGTGTTTTAAAATGTCTGAACATATTTGTATATCTATCTATCTAAAATCGGTAGTTTACAGAAAAAACAAAGTTATATCTTGACCAATGTTCGTTTTAGAAAAGATTATTCCTGTAATTAAAGCAGTATATGAATAAACAAAAATAATTGCTAGCTGCCCTTAAATTGCTTATACTAATATTAGATTCACCATAAAACAAATTACGTATACAACGTAAGCGAAAAACTTCAGTGCGACCCTCATAAAACGCAAGAGGCCAATATTTGTATTTATTAAAACATCCCTGGGGATCGCGTTGACCATAAGTTTCTAGATTACTAAATAACGAGATAACTTTCTTACGATGTAATGTCTCATATACTCTAATCTGTATTATTTTATCAAGATGTAATTAAAATGGAGTAGGTAACTATTTGTTAAGGTAATTTGAATTCGTTAATATTTTTGTTCCTATATATTTGTTTATTTCTTACGTAGCTTATTAGTATAGAACAATTAACAAAGTAACTTTGTAGCTGTACCGATATACATATTAACGTATATTAATTTGCAAATATAATTATTTACAACTAAGGTCTATACTCATGAAAGGTTAAACTAAAAACCGTTAGTGGTTGAATTGGATAGTAACGCTATATATATACACTCACAGCAGTTGCTTATTATCTATAAAAATCATGCCAAAATATCCCGTCTCGCCGTTTGGACGGTAAAAGCACACGGATGGAATAATACCACATCATTTTCATCTTACTTCACAGAAATCAAATCAAACAAGTTGAACGAACACTATTCCCCGTAAATTCGACCATCTTACTGGATACAGAGTTAATTAAGATATAAATGGAATACGTGAGACTTCTGGAACACATATTAGTTTTATTATAATTTAAGTTTAAGTAAACTCGGTATCACCCACACTTGACTTTAAAGATGGTTGTGTATATGTATTTTAGTTATTGTACTTATTATTAGCTACAGTTTAAAATTTATCTAAAAAAAACATACTTGAAGATTCTAATATTCAAAATATTGTACTAATTAGAAGCGCCAATTAGTTGCTGACTTGGTCGTTTAAATAAAGAACGGGCACTCCATACGGGACCTCATAAGCCTAGCGTCTCGACTCCAAACGGTTCAAAAATGTAATTTTTACAGTGTATTGTTTAACTGAAAATGTTTGTTTCGGAATTTGGGTATTTTCTACTTATAATATGCATGTAATTATAAAAAAAATGTATAAGTATCTCTATAAAATATCAGTTAATCCAGCTTTCATATTGCTAGCTCTGATAAGTTTGAAGCTAGATAGCATTAGCGTGAGTCAAATATCCGACAAATATTTACAAATTACTTATTCTCACCGTAGTGAAAAATTAATCCGCTTATTAAATAGTTAATATAATATAAACTACACCACGAATTAAAATTAAGTTTATCGCCTCTTTCTATTTGTTAAGGTAAAAGAGAATTGTCAATAAAAAGTTGTTAGTTTACTCTGAACTGGATAAAAAATAACATCGAAAATAGTATTTTCAATCTAAATTACATGGTCGTTAACTTTGAAAATAAAAAATAATTGAGTTGCTCCGGAAACCGATGGCTTTGCGCGACAGTTCATTAAAATGAAACGTTCGGAAAAGCGTGAAATTTTAAAACGGCCGCAGTTGATTGACACATTCAATATTTGATTTTTATGTTATAGATATTTTAAGTAGGATTCAAATAACTTTTATTAGTGATTTACTTTCGCGTATTACATATTTTATTTTATCTTCTTCTTCATTCTGGTTTGAGGCAGTCTGCATTCATCCTCTTCCAATCATTTTTCTCAAGTCGTCCCATCCAAATCCAGCCCATCGCAAAGCATCTTACACTCACGCCGTTGTTGTGGTGGTAAGACTCCTAATGGGGGATTGGCTCGAGAAGCATCAAGGGTCCTTCTCAGACTGGCTGACGCTGGTTATCCCTGGAAAAATGCTTCAGGCTTTACCTATTTCTGATCTACAAGGAGCAAACGCCTGAGTGTCTTCACTGTGATGATCGAACCGTTGATACGGGGCTCCACCCTCTGGCAGAATATCCGGCATGGAGGTAGACGAGGCGTGATTTTATGGTGGCCATCGGAGTGGGAATGCTCTCGGTAACATAAGCTCGGCCATGATACAGAGTGAGAGCACGTGGAACTCCGCAGTGTCCTTATGCTAACAAATAAAGGAGATGGCGGAGCGGAACCGGGAATGTTTAAAACTCTTCCTCAGCTTGAGCTGCAACTGGTCAGCCAGTATCCCCTACTTGTTTATGTTGTTACGTATAGTTTTTATTTGAGATATTCGTTTCATTAATTCCTTTTCGTTAAAACCGAGAACTGTTTGCGACTGTAATATACAACTTATCAAATATACTTATAATCACACGAATGAGTGATGTTGAATATCCCAACTCAATGCTCAGAGAGCATTTAATCATTCGTGTTTAAAACTAGTTCCTAAAACTAGCTCGCATAGTTCTATACTGCATTTAGATATCTCACTGTAGTGTTCCAATTTGCGTTCTGTCGCCTGACTTCAAGCTCGTGTCGGAGTTGAAATTCCTGGTCTTTTGATTAGTTAACCGGTATTATTCAAATGAAAGGCATTGTGAATTGTAGGACTAGCACTAGATTGGTGTGATACGATCTTCAAACTATCAAAATGTTAACTCTGTGAAGGTAGATAAAATCGGCAGTAAGTAGATGCCAAATGATGTAAATTAGTAGTCATGTAATAGATATAGATAATTGGAACTAATGTATTTTTTTTAGATTAAATCTATACAAATGAATAAAATTGAAGTGTCTGTTTGTGATTTCAAATTACAACTTTTCACTAAATGCAAGTGAAAATATTTATTGCACTTGAATCACTTGTTTGTTCTATTCCGGCTAATCTCTAAAACGGACATGACGGACCAATTTCAAAGAGACTTTCACTGGCTGATAGCTGGTGATATAAGGATTAACTTGGGTTCCTTTAAATTTAGACTAGCTTCACGCGTTAGTGTTGTACCGATACCGGTGTAGTAGTAGTGTTGTGCCGGGCGCTGCTAGTACAGATATAAAATTAGTTTTCCTGAGGTTGACAGAGTAGGCCTTCTGGCACATTTATTTTTTTCCTCTTGCGGAAATCCCCTCGGATACCACCTCCCGTGGCATGTCGGACTCGTACCGACTAAAACCGCACGCCATCTAGGGTACTATTAGCTGGAGAACCAGGTGCTCCCTAGAAAGGAAAACCCTGGAACCTACTGTTCGTAGATGACCCCTACTGTGTGAGAACCGCAATGTTCCCGTTACTATCCCCTAGGCACGCACGCTCCCCAGGCACCCTAGCAGAAGCAAGCGTGAACGCTGTAGAGCGCGCACTTTTTGGAGGGCAGCAACTTAAACATCGGGGTTTCCACACAGCAAGCGGCCATCTACAAATCGTATTTAGCCGAGGTACGTCGAACAATGGGGCAGCGCCTAAAAGAAGCATGCCAAAAATCGTTTTTCCAAAAGTCTAAGATACCTCATTTTGTAGCTTATGAATGGGTCTTTAATAATTAATATATAATTTATAAGTTTGCACACACTTTTTGTTACAAAAAACATTCAAACATGCTGTAAATAAATGTGTTCAAAATAGTTCCTTGTATCGCCATTTACGGTCACTTCCATGGAAGTGGAAAGCTCCTATTATAGACTTTCTTTTTAAATTCTTTTCGAAGATGTATTTAGAACTTTATAGGTACAGGATGGTTATAAATCAGAACATCGATTTTGCGTTTAGTCTTATATTCAGTTGAAGATTTGAATATTAGCGCTAATTGCCATCTGGTTCCTCGGCTCTTAGTACCTAAGATGGCAGTCTGACATTTCACCAGGAGGAGCCATCTGAAGGGATTGCCCAAAAAGACGGTATAAAATTGGTTATTTTTATACATGATTTGATATAAATCGAGGTATTTGAAAACTACCTATATTTTAAAATAATTGCTGTGCGAGCAAGCTAAACGCTTATTTTTTCATTGAAAAACTTTAAGTTTTACAGCTTAAAGTTTCTTTAGCTTAACAAGACTGTTAGGTTAAGAGAACTAACAGAAATATTTTTTAATATTTAATAAAGGCTACAGGCTTAAGGAGTATATAAAATAGTTTCTAGTTACAGTTTAAACACATCATAAATTTAATCAACTTTTACTAATTTTGCTCTTGTTAATTATAAATCCAAAAGGTAAGGTTATTAGAAATTAAACTGTACAGCCGAGTTAACGGAAAGTTATTGTGATGTTGTGGTACAAGTTCTAAACGACAGTTTTTTTAGGAGCTATGAAAATATTCATATCAGTTAGAAAATGTCCAAATACCATATCATCCTTTACTTAATACGATGTCATCTGTAGTTTTTTTTTTATGATATGGGAGGTGTGATAGTACCGGCTAGCTTACACAATCTTGTGCGCTTTGTTAATTTGAAACAATAGTTTAAATGCAATGGTCACATATGCAGATGGTGAAATGGTCCTTTATAAAAAAGGGACGGACGACACCAATAAACGACTTGATGGATAGGGCGATAAATTAGTTAGAACAAAACATTATAGACTCTTTATACGAATTTTGTCGTGGGAAACTTCTCACATCTGGATGCCATAAAAATCCATGTCTTAAGTGAACGTAGTAAAAAAGGGTGATTACCTGAATCATCGACGGTTTCGAGGAGAGAGACGAGGGTTAGGAAGGGCACTTGGTGTAGA
>PKRV01000262.1:1603096-1663435 GCA_003709505.1 Hyphantria cunea
GTGGTGCTTTATACTGAGGTTGGCGTGTTTAGGTTGTGGGACGTGTACTCACGTGCTGGGAGTTTTAATGGTCGGATACACGGAGTTTCTGTAGGCCGGTTAAGCCTTATTGCCGTTGTGATGGTAGGGGAAATTGGATTCGAGTTCCAAACCGGGTATAGGGGCATTTTTAAATGCCACTCGGTATTCAATAATACCAGGCCTGGATAGCATATGGGCTAATGCACTTACTGCAAACGGTTATAGTGTTTGATCGTGCAGTGCAGATCTCCTATGATAGAAGAGCATTAATTCACCTACATCTTGGGTACACAAAGGAAGGTAGCGTGATCAGAACGAACCAATTGCAATGTGCTTCATGTGTTTAATTGTTAATTGTCTATGATACTTCCATTTGATCCGCGTGAGGCTTTTATGCCAGTGGAGGAATTACGAGTCTGGCGACGGATTCCACAGGGTAGCACGGAGGAGGGGTGCTATCCCAACCCTCTCGTGAGGGTTGCTGATGGTGTTAACGAAACCACCTTGTTAGATAGCCGATTATTTACGTTACTCAGACTAGGGCTCGATGAGGCACCATCACAGAGGCAAACGTCCAGACGTATCGCCTGATGGTAAGCAACACCAGAGGCGTGCGTTGTCGCCCTTTTAAACAGGAGTATGCTCTTTTTTTGAAGTTTTAGAGGTCGTATTGGTCCACGAATACCGCAGACGACAGTTCATTCCACAGCTTTGTTGTGCGTGACAGAAATTTCTCTAAAAAGTGCACAGTTGTGGACTGCCAACCATCTAGACGATGGGGAGGAAATTTCTGTCGCGAAGGACGATGTCAGAAAGAGGTGGCAGGAATCAGCCCGAACAATTCCTCGTAGCACTCCCCATGGTAAACGCGGTCGAAGATACACAGTGAAGCCACATCTCTACGCGGCGCCAATGAGTCTACCCGAATTGAAACGTATTGGAAATGAACGATTTGAGTCGTTCTCCGTTGAATGCGGTCCAAAGGGAGGAGCTGGTATTAGGGTGCCCCGCCCAAAGATAGGGACGGATTTAAATGTAAGGCTGGACCTGCGCCTTATAAAGCAAAAGGCGGTAGGCTGGAGTAAAATACTCTCTCGATCTGTTGAGCACACCGAGCTTCTTTGAGGCCAATTTGGCCTTACTCTCCAAATGGTCACAAAATTGGACTTCGCTCTATATGTCGACACCAAGTATTTCATTACTGACTGAGGCAGAGGCAGTAGAATAGTGTAGATATATTAATAATTACATTTGGTGTACTACCCGCATGTGTTATTGTAACCGACGTCAGTCTGGAATAAATTACATTACAGAACAGCTGTTGTGTCATTGAGTGCTTCCCCATATCTAAACATTATGTCATTCTTTTCCAACTTAGAGTTTAAATTTCCAAAATCTTACTTACTCACAACATTAAGAGTATCAGCTGCTAAATTGCAAGTTTAAAGCCTCAGTACTTTAGGCACTCCTTCAATGGAATCTGTCTTACTTTCAATCAACTACTTATATACATATATAATAATATATAATTTAATATTAGCCAATTAATACACTGATTACACGTGTTCCTAAATAATGTTTACTTCTTCTTGACTGCCTAGGTTGCGCACTGGCAGCGTATGCAACTGTTGTGCTTGAGTTCTCGGTATCAATACCCGGATCGGACTAAGTGTTTGTATGATCAGCAAATATTTGTTTCGGAGTTTGGGTGTTTTCTAATTATAATATGTATCTATTTACAAAAAAGTATAGATGTATTGATATCAGTTGTATAATACTTATAATATAAGCTCTGCTTAGCTTGTAACTAGATGGAGTGTTGTGCTAGATATCCGAAATATTATTATTATTGTTAATACGGCAAATTGTGAAAGTGAATTGTGTGTGCCTTATTTCCTTTACCTTGTACAACCTTGTATTTAGCACACCGGTGCTTAAGAGCGACTATTAACTCTGTTATGGGATGGATAAATGATTTTTTTCTTGCCCTTGTACTAACCACTAAGCGAGTGTTGCTAACGGTTGTTTTCTTTTTCAAAACAGTTAATAGCCTTCAGTAAACTGCAGGTATACCTGTATTTTTAAAGGGTTTTTTTTACGTCACACTGAGGGCTTGAGGCAGAAGTGACTTATTATTTTATTGTTATTTTACAGCCTCAGAGATTTCTTAAGATCATAAAAAAAAAACATTTTAAGAACTTTACGCAACGAACGGGAATAATCCAAAAGAAATATTTAAGACGGGTTACTTGCCTTTTAGAATAAGGTTTGGCAGTCAAGGGAAGGCATGATGAAGTCGACCGCACGACACTTCGTCAGTCCTCTTTTATGATGACCTCAGACTTAGACGTTTTACTATCGAATATTGTGGATAATAGCTATGTATTTGATTTGATTATTTAATGTTGTTATTTGGGTGTTGTTAAATCGTGTACAGATAGTTTTTTTATTTTTTTTATTTTAGTATTGTGCGTTTTATAACACATCAGTAATATTTAGTGCCAACATACATCTCAAATATGTTTCTGGAATCGACAATAGATAGAAATAGAATTTTAAACGAATTTATTATGACAAAAATTGATTACTAAAGCTATGGCCACAGACAGTGAAACTTGATAGAAACATCTAAAAACCAAAAAAATCCCCCCGCAAGATCATCGAAGATAAAATGTCAGCGTTCGTGCTGTCTGTTTCATTGGTGAGTACGAGACCGGAGCCCCAATGATGCAGAAACATCGCCAGGTCGCCATTGTTGCATTGTCTGCATTCGCAATGAATATGGTAACCATCCTTCTTAGATTCTGCTTATGCTTTCTATCAGGCAGTGTAGAGAAATTTTGGCCATACCTAAAATAGCAATGTAATACTTCTTACGTCAAAACATTAAAACTCTCAATAGTCGGCACTTGGTGGAACATGTTGTAGGTACTTAAATAGATATGATAATGCGACAGAGTAAAATTGGTCAGGCGAATTTCCATAAATAAAAGAATATAAATTAAAACAAAAAACTTCTTTAAGAAAACCATTCCTTGAAAACTTTTACTATCGACTTAAACTGCCATCAAACAATCTACGTAATACAAAAGCTCGCCGCGAGATTTCAGAACCCGTATTTACTTAGTTTGAAAATTTTAAACATTGATATCAGTCAAAGTTTTTTTTATGGTACAGGAGGCAAACGGGCAGACGTATCGCCTAATAGTAAGCGATTACTGCTCCCCATGGACACCAAAGGTATCACAAGGGCGTTGCCGGCCTTGGGAGATGTGGAGAGGGATGAGGGGAAGGGTTGGATAATGGGCCTCTGGTATCTTCACTCACTCGGTGAAACACAGCGCAGGTGCTGTTGCACACCGGTTTTCTGTGAGGCCATGGTATCACTCCGGTCGAGCCGGCTCATGCGTGCCGAAGCGTGGCTCTCCCACGGTAAGTTATTTGACATAGGCATCCCCTTATATATACGGTAAATCTCACGTTATAAGTAAAAACTTGTGAAACGTATAATTGAATTTATCCTTATAATAGATGTAAGCCAAATCATCAACACACATAGGCTACGAAATAAGCCATGTGAGTTTATAAAATGCGAATCAATTTAACTGATAGAATTTTTTATTTAACAATGTAAAGATATTTTTATTCATATATTTCCTCTCAAGTTCTTACGTATTCACAAGTTTACGTCTCGTAGTTCGACACTGATGAGGTCTTGAGCATGCGAACTACAGAATTGCATTCATGTTTAGCAGGTACTTTTTGCTACAAGCGAGTTTGTTAAAAGTTCTGCATGCTCTGCGCTATGTGCAGTATGATTGTTGAAGAGTTTATAGAAATCATTTTAGTGGCGATGTTTTGAAGCGCGTAGGTTTATTTAAAAAATCCGCTAGGCAAATTGGCGGTCCGAAGAAAAAATTGTGGGCACTATGAAAGTAACCAGTTAGAAAAAAGAACTGATCAAGTTCGGACTATAAAAACGCATAAAATTCAAGTTTGCTGTATGGAAGGCTCCTTTAATATAAATTTTAGCCTGTTTTTAGTATTTGTTTTTATTGCGGGAACAGAAATATCTGTCATCTGTACCTATCAATGTTCATAAGATACAGCCTGGTGACAGACGGTGAGACAGTGGAGTCTTAGTAATTGGGTCCCGTTTTATCCTATAATGGGTACAGAACCCTAAAAAGGATAAACAATAGGAAAATAGCAATATTTCTAATACGTGTAGATTCTGAAATTATGAAACCAGGTCGATTTTAAAAAAAAAAACGAGGTTTTTAGTTCAACATATTAGAGGTCTATATCTCAAACTAGTAGTTGAAAAAAGTCCGAGCCCGTTAACCTAAAAACTAAACTAGAAATACTAACAATTAGTTCATATCATGGAAATAATATAAGTTTCTGGCTCCCAAGCTAGGTTCGCAATCGTGACTTGCAGCCCGTATAACGTACGTACTCGTTTCGTTAATCGTCGATTCTGCATTTTAAGAGGGGAACTTTTACCCACATCAGGTATAAGTGACGTAGCCGGATCACGATATGTAAAATGCGAGTATATTTATTGTAAGTAAGATGTTATTGTGTATATGCTTACTCGTAGGAACTAAGCGAGTACACAAGCTAGTATGTATGACTAAATTCATACCACTCATCAACATATTTTAATAGTACGCTTATGGGTAGTAGAGCTACGCTGATTTCAGCACGAAGGGTTGGCTCGACTGTAGCGATACTACGCTCTAACAGAAGACGAACCTAAAGTGATAGCATTTGCACTAACGTGTTCCGTTCGTGAGTGCGAGATCGGAGGCCCAATGATTCAGAAGCATCTCAATAGGTCGCCACGGCATGGGTCACCATTTTGAATTGTCTGGATTCAGCATAAGTACACAATAAGTACAGTGACCACTACTCTTGGATTCAGCTCACGCTTTCCATCAAGCAGAGTAGAGTCACTTTGGCAGTTCCACGCATAAGAAAAACCTCTCTTTCTAATGGCGGTTTTGGCCTACTACTATACTTATCAGACGAATCCAGTTGATACACAGGGTTGGTTTCAGGTTCTTCGTCTTTTTAGATGGATGTAGCCTTGCGTAGTTTGCTTACTCAGTCTCGTCTCATTATCCATACACTTTTCTTTATCTTTTCTTATTACACTTTTCTTTATCTTTTCTTTTTTTTAAGGACAATCTCCGTGTTAGATTTATGTATCATTCACTGCACTGAATATGGTGATGATTCTTTGTATTTTTAATCAATCACCTCACGGACTAGGATCATATTAAAAACAAATAAAGTTGACTGTATTTAGAGAAAATATTCTATATTCGATGACTTAAAAGAATTCATTACAATTAATGTTATTTATTGATGATTTTCTCGCTGTATACAAACCCTTTACTTTTTGTCTTATGTTATGCCGTTTCTGGTTTAGTTTAGTTTTTATGCAACAAACCATCACTATTATCATTAGTAGTTTATCCCTAGTAAATTCGATATTAACTATAGCTTTCAAAAGTATACCTGCTTAAAATTAGTAACGATCTGAATAAGAGTCACAATAAAATACTGTATAAATATCTTAGTAATAGTATTATTTAAATAATTCGATCTTGAATAAGTATCACAAACAAAGATTTTTTAAATTAAATAAAGAAAGTGTTATATTAGAACTATTGCAACTACACTAAACTATTAAAATGTCTGTTTATATTCAATTTACAAAATATAGTAAACATCATATGTGATGTAGCATATGTGCAATAAATACAGTAAGTATTGAGAGAATCTCCTCCTTTCTGAAGTAGGTAACGACTAGAAGTTTCTATTTATTATTCATACTGTAAATGCCATAGTGTTTATTTTACATTAAGGAACTTAATTTTAAAACTGACCTCATACAATTTCTGTTATCAGTGAAATATCCAAATAATTTTATAGTATTAAGGTAAAGGAATAAAATCAAATTACATTCACTCAAGCAGAGTTGTAACCAAAAGCAAATAATAGCAATAATCAATTACAGTCTATTGTAAGATTTGATTTGTTTTCTTCGTAATTTGTTAGCTAAGACTTTTAATTTCAATAAAGTTTAAATACCTATTGGAATAAAATAATGACAGGTTTCCTCTTTTTTACTTCAGTGTTAAAGCTTAATAAAGATTTCAATTACAATGCAAGTGATTAAAAGAAGGCTTTCCTACAGAGGCCTGGATACACAAGCTAAGAAGATTCAAAGAAACCCGGATGTGCGCGAAACGCAAAGAAAAATCGTACCTAAACGTCTGTAATACGAATGAATAAGAAAACCAACAAATGTTGGAGACAAAAATTGCGTTGAATTTTTCATTCATATAACTTTTTATCTTAGTACTATAATTGCAAAATATCGTAATTAATATTTACATACATAAGTTATGGGATATATTTTAATTAAATGAAGATGAATTCGGTTCGAGCATATTGACCCAAGACCCCAACAACTTATGTCAACCAATTGTTTCGTTGCTTTTGCCGAGGAAGTTAAGCTATGGAAGTTTCTCCTATGCCTCGGAAGATTCTAGAAGGGGCAGGATACTTAATTCTCTCAAGTTACTTAAAGACTTGTAAAACCTATGTTAATGTAGCCTATTTAGTAATGGGGGTTCTATCACTATATGGTATTACTGTTCAATGTAGTGCCCTTTGTGAAAGGTGACAAATAAAAGAGTTAGTCCGTTCACTCTGGTTTATTTACATCCGGTAAATATATAATAATTATATGAGTTGACCTCATACGATAATTAACCAAGAACGACTGCCTAGCGCAGCTTGCGCTCTGCCCGGCTTACATAAAATTGCTGGCTTTGTTAATACAAACTTGTGTCCCTACATAATTTCTCCCTTTTTCTTTTTTACAAAAAATATCCTAAATCTAAAATCTAAATTCAAACATGATACAATAATATTAGGTAATGAAATGAAAATGTAATGAAACATGTTTCATTACATTGATGTCTTATAAAACAAGATTGTGCAATATTTACCATTAAGTAGTACACTTTCATGCTCGCCATATGATATCTTTGAAACATAAGCACATACTGCTCGACACACCGAGTACGATGTAATTTTTCGAAATTCTAAATATTTTTTATAAAGTTGTTAAAATTTTTAAAACGTAAAGATTATGTCAAATATCATTCTAGCACATTTTTTTACTACGAACAAACAACTTTATTTTTAGGTATTACACTTTGTTTCAACAACAGAATATACAAAATTACTCTAAAAACTTCACTGAATTTTATTCATATTACAGGAAATACACAACTACACAGAAAATACACATATACACAGACAAAGTACACACATTTTTCTTTAATACTAATAAAAAAACAACTTTATTAGGCGTGCGTCCTTAATTCTGTTATGACCTTGACTTTTTTTTGAAAAAAGAAAAGAACTTAATTATTAACTTACTAACTTGATAAAAATTTCTTTAAATTTATTTATGAATACTGGTTTTACAATACCCGAACCTTCTTTAAGACATCACCAATTTAATATCCAGATGTAATTACTGGATTTTTCTAATATGTAGTACTATATTTAGATGGTTAAAATATTTTCGACATAAGTGTCTTAATCTTATCACTTCTTGGACTATCATAACTTTCTAGGACATATCCCAGAAAATGTTTGATTTTTAAAATATTATTAATTATTGTGAAACCCAAAGCATTACAAGCGGGTGATCGGTATGTCACACTACTAAAGGATCGAGATAAAATCTTGCAAGGACGGTCAACCGGAAATACGTAAATCCAGCTACTGTTCTTTAACTCGAACGAAGCGGATTTAAAACTGTCTCCACCGGGGGCTAATGACGCCATTTCCTTCTTGACAGATTTCCCAGTTGAATTAATAATAACAATCTATACTTGCCTTAAATATTTTGACTTTGTGGGACGAACTGGGCAAAAGTTTTTTAATAATGAAAGGAGAAAACAATACTTCTCATAAAGTTGTCTTATAAATAACTAACATTTAAAGTGTTTGTTGAGAATTATTTTTGGAAGAAAATTCTGCCTATGTAAAGAACCTGTTAACAAACATCTATTGTTGGTATATTTAAATTGAATACCAAGTAGCTTAGTAAATATAAATAATAAGACCAAAGGAGTTCCCACGCTTATTTATATAAAGCTTGAGAATAGCATACACATATACGTATACATACACATAAACAACAATTTGAACAGCAATGATGACTAATAGTAAATTATTAAAACAATATACGTATAGTCTTGTGGTTAAGTAGACTACCGCTGCCTACTTCGACGAGTTGTGAGTTCTAAGCCCACATTAGATAACACTTTATGAGTCCATAAATTGTTGTTTTGAATCCTAGTGTTCGACGTCCACGACATAGGATTTATTCCTAGTGCAAGAGCTATCCTTTTATAAAAAAAGATAAATGCATATAGTTTAAAATAATTATACTGGTGGCGCAGCGGCAGCGTATGCGACTGCTGTTCTTGAGGTCACGGGTCCGATTCCCGGATCGGGTCAAATGTTTGTATGATCAAAAATGTTTGTTTCGGAATTTGGGTGTTTTCTATGTATGATGTATGTATTTACAAAAAGAAAGTATATATATGTATTTATATCAGTTGTCTAGTACCCCATAATACAAGCTCTGCTTAGTTTGGGACTAGATGGCGTTGTGTGTTAGATGTCCTGAATATTTATTTATTTATTTAATTATCCTCAGTAAAAAAACAACTACGAAGATAAAGGAATAATAGTTACATTTTTATTGTTAAAATTAAAAAAGGGTGTTACGACCGGCTACTTTATGGACGTAGTAATATCAGCCCAAAGCAAACACCCCGATATCACACTTCGTAAATTAATTTAAAACATTACCGTTTCCAGTTAAAATAGTATGCAAACTTAAACCCATAAAGTAAGTTTTATATCACAATTATAAGTACAATAACAACCGCATTATGACGGCGAGTGTTATAGGACTGGAGAATTTTACACCAAGGTGTAATAAAGTAGAAAACTTGAAGCCATAAACTGGTGATAGTGGTTATTATGACTGTTGAAAGACCGAGGGACTTAAAGAGTAAACTATAAGTTAATAAAGCCTTCATGAGAATAGCATAGCATGAGATTGAAAAGTGAATATATTGATATGAATATGACTGTTTATGTTAACCTGTCATTTAGGGTACAGGAATTCTCTAAAAAATTTACAGGACAGATACAGTTGGTAAGAAAATAGATAAGTCAGCTGATGAAAAAATTATTACCGCCAAATATAGATTCTCATCGTCGATCCCACAGTGCCTAAAGATGAAAGTTTTCAATGCGTGCGTCCTACCCGTAATGACCTACGGAGCCGAAACGTGGACACTTACGGTTCGACTGGTCCATAAGTTCAAAGTCGCTCAGCGTGCTATGGAGAGGGCTATGCTCGGCGTTTCTCTAAGGGATCGCATCAGAAACGAGGTGATCCGACAAAGAACTAGGGTCGTAGCCCACAGGATTAGGGAGCTGAAGTAGCAGTGGGCTGGCCACATTTGCCGAAGAACCGATAACCGTTGGGGTAAACGAGTTCTTGAGTGGAGAGCGCGTCTCGGAAAACGTAGTAGGATGTCCACAGGCCGGTTGGAGCGTTGATTTGCGCAAGACGGCTGGCAGGAGCTGGATTCGAGAAGCCATAGATCGAACTAAGTGTCGTGAAATTGGAGAGGCCTATGTCCAGCAGTGGACTGCGATAGGCTGATGATGATGATGATGATGATGAATATAGACACCTGCATTTCAAGACTCGCTTTGGACCCACTCTTCTCTTCACTCAAACGGAGGTATGAGGAGGCGAGACGTGGCAAGATCTCCAGCAATCTAATTTGCTAAGTTGAAACAGTTTTACAAGATCGATTTTCTTAGTCAACGGTACATTCAAAATATTCATCAATATACTCCTCGACATAAAAATGTTGAATGATGTTGAAATGAGCAAGTTATAATGTGACAAAGATAAAGACTAGCAATTTTCACAGAAGCTAATGTCCATCAAGGTATTTTATTGTTTGAAAACGAAACTGTTGAAAACGAAGTTTGAAAAGAAACAGGAAGCTGAATGTGGTAGATATATAATAGAAAGAGAAAGTTTATCCTAACAAATAAAAAGTCATCCAAATCAGTTAATAGATAATGGAGAACCAAGAATTTAACAATAAGAACAGTACCTCCTGATCAGTCTTAAAATGATTAAAAGTGAAATCAAATGTACCTGTAATTGAATCTGAAAATTTGTAGTAACTTCTATAATACATAGTTATTAACACACTTTAAACTAACTCTTTTGAATATCTAATATTCAAAAGAGTAAAGCTCCATAAAGATATTAAAATATCTAAATATTTATTTTATTCTAAATAAACTAAAGATGTTATAATTTCATTGAATAAATGAATCGTTTTCAGGAAATACCTACATCAATAAGCTCAAGAAAAACATGAAGTTTAAAGGTAAATAAGTTTTTAAGTGAAACTTCCCCAGGTAATTCATCTCGATCTACTTTTCAATCTTAAAGTTCTAGAAAGTTCCGTGAACACGCTAATAATGAAGTTGTTTTTCAATAGTAACACTTTATGAAACCTGTGAAAGTTGGTTCACCAGAAACTTGATCTTGCCATTTTATTAATATAGAAACTCAAGCTGTAAATCCCTTACACTAAATACTGAGCACTACTACTATATTGAGTACTTTTTGTATTGATTGATTATCATTACAAAAAGAACTCGATATTACTAATCAATATTCAAAAAATATGAAACCCCAAAACATTAATTAACCTCAAAATCTGTTCAGAAGCATTGAATACCAACCGCAATTATTAAGAAATCTGGTTCTGAAAGGTCAGACTCGTCACTCGACATTCAATTTAGGTAACAAAAATTCATTCAATTTCAATGTATTGATGACAGTCTTGAATGTGAATTTCAAAGCACCTCTTATCCTCGATTCACAAGGGCCAAGAAATCCGTCAATGATATTACCTGACGAAAATACGAAGAAATCTGTTTTGAAAATATTTATCGTAATTATGAACATTTCAGAGAACTGTGGCCTAATAACCGCTATGAAATGAATACAATACTACTGTGTAAGGAGATTTAATACTTAGAAATTGCTCGGCAAACGTAGCGTAGGACGGCCAGAGGCCAGGTGAAGTAACAACTTGCGGAAGAAACCAGAGAGAAGCAAGGTGCGAGAAGATGGTGATTTCTTCTAAACACTTTTCTAGAAAAAAAATTATTTAAAAACATAACAAGAATGCCCTTCCAAACGGAATGATACCAGGGCCTCCTAGAAAACCGGTTTCAAGCATTTTTTTTCGGGATTACTAAAATCCTAAGTCCCCGCATGATAAGTCACGCATGAAACACAGGTCGTAGTTTAAAAATTAATACCT
This sequence comes from Hyphantria cunea, assembly GCA_003709505.1. Lineage (NCBI taxonomy): Eukaryota > Metazoa > Arthropoda > Insecta > Lepidoptera > Erebidae > Hyphantria > Hyphantria cunea. The sequence goes on from PKRV01000262.1 coordinate 1,614,595, forward strand.
ACTTGTATTAATATCATATTTAGATACAAACTTGCAACTTGTACGTACGTACATTCGTATGGAAGTACCTACTTTCATACGTACGTCACTAGAACATTTTTGTATTTTGACTTCCTAGTATCGTGTTCAGTTTATATTATACCACGTTACGACCCTTAACTTTCATAAATTCACCCCGAGCGTACTCTAAGTGTAAGTTTGTGGTCAACCAAGCGCGGTCCGCAAATGGGCCGGCTAATTTATTTATATATAGCTCGATAGCCAGCCTCTTTGTTCAAGGAAGATTATGGCTGGTTTAATTACAGCATCAATGTGTGTAGTTTTCCTGAAGTTATCTTGTGCGTGAAATTTCAATAACTGTTTAATCTTTTGATAATTACTTTATTGCATTATTTTTTATATATCTAGATAAATAATGCAATAAAATAATTATCAAAAGATTTTTTTAGTTCAGTAACTCTAGTGAGTTCAATCCTCCCCATCTCCCCATCTTTGTTATTGTAAATGAAATAACCGTGTTACTTTCTTGTTGTATAGTTAAATTTATGCAATAAACTATTATTATTATTATTATTATCTCCTCTGATTCTCCTCTTCCCTAATGTGACTACGAGAATCAAAGGCACTTGTTATGGCATTTGAATTGTAAGTATTAAACAGCAATAGCAGTCGCTTATCATCAAGTGACTAGTCTACTTGTGAGTCCCTATATAAAAAAAAACGTTGATCTACTGGGTGACCTGAAAATTTTCCGACTTTAACCAAAACATATCAGTACTCCTTAATAAAAAGTAGGGAATGTAGTTGTGTATACTCGTATTTACGTTTTATATTGCTAGGAAAAGTGTGTAGATTCTAAGTGACTAAAAGCTATGTATATATACATATATACATATATNCCCGAACCGGTACGAGGACCGAGTTGACCACTATGGAGGCGCCGGGGGGCGGCCCGCGACGAGGCCCGTGGAAGAGCAGGACCTCCGTCTTGTCCAGGGCCACCCGCAAGCCCAGCGCCTCGATGCGCCCGACCACCAGAGACACTCCCCTGGTGGCCAGGCACGCCGCCTCCTGAAAGTTCGCCCCCCGGGCTGTGACTAATGTGTCATCTGCGTAACAAATTACGCCCAGCCCGGAGGGGAGACGCTCGCGAAGGACCCAGTCGTACCCCACGTTCCACAGGAGTGGTCCAAGGACAGACCCCTGCGGAACGCCGCACGACATGGGTCGCCGTCTCAAGGCGCCATCTCGATCCTCGTACACGACGGTACGCTCCTCCAGATAGTCTGCCACCAGCCGCTTCAGGTATTCTGGCACCCCGTGGTAGCGGAGTGCTTCCCTGATGACCACTGAAACCACTAGGCCAACCGTGTAGTCTAAAATGTAAATGTGTGTACGTATGTTAATATTTATTAATAAATAATTTAGATGTTTAATAGATAATCATGTATTAATTGTGTATATGTAAATATCTGTAGAATCTTTAGTTTTGTAATATTTTTTCATTTAATCTATCGTTTTACTCCTTTTTAAAATACGCCTGCGACATACAGTTATGCCACGCCCAAAGGTTGGACTGGAAGAAAATGCTTGCGGCATTAAGTCCGCCTTGTGCAATATGTTTGCAGGTAGTTTGTATAAATATAATAAATAAAATTATCACGTTATCGATGTTTCGTAAACTTTTAAGACCACGCATAATGCCCACAGTCAACAACGATAGCTATATTCACTAATGATTTTAGGATATAATGTCAACGGTACTAAAGTCTCAAGGGATTCCTATAAATAATTTTCGTCATAAAAATAATTTTATTCTGAGAAACTAAAACTACTGTTTATCTGTATTGAATATTTTTCAAAATCTGTTTCTTGTCTATTATAGTTCTATTAAAAGGGAAATTCATAAATATGTTCAAAAAATGACAGAATATAATATTAAACCTAATTTCACTTGTCTACAACATTTTTTTTTTTTGTAATTACACTTATTAAAATAAAAACCAATTTTTTATTAAAACTATCACTGTTCAAGTACCCCAATCAAGAGGCTAACTGCGGAAATGGCCCGGTAAAATAAATAAACATACAAATTAAAACTAAGAAGTTTAATGATCATTAAATTAAAAATATTAGAAAAATGTAGTAGAAACTAAAGACTTAAGCCGTTAGGGACAAAAATATAAGATGAAATAAACGTATTCCAATTAATCTTCTTATTTTATCTTTATCATTCTTTTTAAAAACCTCTTTTCTGGATGACATTTACTTGAAAAGAAAAAATAATACATTCACAATTCTACACTCAAAGCTAGTAATTCAAAAACCGAACGTTTGCCAACTGACACCGTCGCGTCGATTTGCAATTGTTTTTGTGCTTTGGCACCACGACTTAGAGTAGCCCCTGATTTATATGTTGGCTTTCCAATTAGCCTGTGGTAGTTTAATTTATCGACGCTCTTTCCATTTCCCGCACTTTTGGCTTTACCGTTCACGAAGCTTTTAGAGGGTACGATGTGGGTAAAATTTTAGCGATTTACGGTTCCTGCCTTCTTACTCAAGATGCAACTGTGTCGCATCGATTCTCTTTCTAAAATTGTTAACGCCTCTGTTTGCTTGTATGATTGGTAAATATTTTATTTTTAAGCCATTCCCATATATTTGTTAGTTTTTAAGTAACATTTATGTTTAGAATGACAACTCGGCCAGGGGGACTGGTGTGTTTTACTTACTGTGAAATGTGGTTTCTTGGTTATTTATGGCCATGAATTAGAATTAAGAATTTTCTATTTCCAAGATGAAAATAAATTGAATCGTTTGTGGAATAAATCATTGCTGTGTCAATGGCAATATGAAATCTCTCCTATAAACAAAGTTCCACCAGGTATTTAAATACATTCATTTCAATGGAATAAGCTATTCAGTTATTTATAAGCTTATTGAATGAAACAAACTGAAAGAAAAGTGTAGAAAAAGTTCTTTTTTCTTTCCTAAACGCGTGTGCTTAACTTGAAATCTTCTTTGATTTACATGAACTCCTTTTAGTATTTTAACTTCTAACGTTTTTAGACAAACAGACAGCAAGACAATGGTGTGCAAATTATTTTTTAATGTGGACGTCACGATCCATAAATCGTCGAAATTAAATTGCTTTATTTTCGTATCTATATCCAAATGTGGTCAAACATTTTCCTTGTCCTTTCTCATGTAACGTTTGATTAACAATGACATCCACTTAACTTTCTACTAGAGCACTGTTTGAAGTAAACAAGGTTGTTGCAAAAATATTGTCTGACTAACTTCACACATGGGGCCACAATCACGCCTTTTTTCCAGCAATCACACTGCTGATAAAACTACTTATGGATTTCTAAATGCCTACAAACTTTTTTATTAATTTTAAACATGTAAATTATAGCAACATCTAGTTTCATACTAACAGAGCTTGATATTGAAAACTAGATTAACATTATGCATAAATTGCACCTAGACTGGAATGAAATGGTCTTGCTCATCGCACAGATTATTGCACGCAGTGGAATTGAAATCAATTTCTTCAGGTAGGCAGTCAGTAATTTAAGAAACTTTCTGCCTCGCACAACAAAACTGTGGAATGATCTTCCGCCTGCAGTATTCCCGAACAAATACGACCTTCAAACCTTTAAGAAAAGAGCGTACTTCTTCTTAAAAGACCGGCAACGCACTTGTGACACCTCTGGTGTTGCGGTTGTCTAAGGGGGGCGGTAATCGCTTACCATCAGCTCGTTTGCCCCCATATCATAAAAAAAATCAATAAACACTACTTATATCAACAGACTACTATCTAAATGCTGAATTGCTTTAGCTTGATATATGTAGGTATTAGTGATTTGCATTCCTGGTTCGTATCTTTTTAATTACACCTATAAATGGGTTGTTTTCTACAAAAAAGTATTTTTGATCAGGTTTTACAAAATATTACAGCCATTTGATACTCGTTGCACAACTCAATTATCATAATTAGGCTCAGTTCTCGCACCTCCATAAACAACAGTTATTTTAATATGGCATACATTTTTTTTACTTCTGAACTACATACAAATCTCTTAAAACTTACAATGGGATAACGGCTTATGATAAAAATGAAAAGAAAAAGGGAATGTTTCCCATTAGTTAGGAACATAATGAGAGGTACAACATACAGTATATAATGTCGATGAAAAGTAAACTAATGTAGTTATTTAATTTATGGAGTACATTTCTCCTCTAAGATATTGCTTACATTGCATGAACTTATATTCGTCATTACTCACAGTATTCTATTATTTCATTTTAGCTTTCCTAAAGACTAATCGCAAACTTTCTGAAGCGTTCATTCATGAACACGCACCTGCGTCGCAAACAGCTGTTCATAAATTGTTAAAACTCTTTAGCTATATTTATTAACTTGTATATGGGACTTGAATTTCAGAGTTGATTAAATCATCATTAATCTCCAGTTATACTTCACATTGGAGCAGACCTCTTCCACTATTAATTTAGACATGATAATTGGTTTTCAATATTCAATTAATTTTTATTTCTGCAGCCAATTCCGTTTCTTATACTTTAAGTATTGACGAATTCTACGAATAATATGTAGAAGTATTTATATCTGTAGGACAATTTTCTTTTAGCACTACGTAGAACAACTTTTTTTGTTCATCATACAACCTAAACATAATTTATTTTTGTTATACTTGTAAGTCATATTTGTAACTGAAATTTAAAATTGTAGTTTGATCATTAAAAAATAAAGAAAACATTGAAATATTTAAATATATGTCTATTTACTCAACATGATATCAGATAACCAATTAGTTCATCTCCTTTTTGTACAATAAAATATTGTAAAAGTGAAGTATTTCAAATACCTTTTCTATAGTAATTCACTATTTGTTTTTTAAGTTGACATATGTATAAATATTTCAAAAGTATCCTAATGAGCTAAACGACCTCTAAGTAATTGCAGCAAGGCCTGGTAGTTATTAAGTGGTATGAACGTGACATGAGAGAGCTCCACCAACGATCCTCACATTTTCCGATCATTAGGAAAATGTCACCGACGATGAGAAAATAAATGAAAAAACTTTCGCACCGACGTTTCATAAGGACAAGGCCAGTGGATGAAATTATTAATGGTATGAGAAATTTCTGGATGGAAAGAGTAACTTTAATATTACATAAACTTACTTTGTAAGAAACAGATTCAGTGGATATGTTATTAGAAACAGGATATTTACTATGTCGTGTTATTAGTGTTATTAGTAGGGGTGTGTGGGNATGATGATGATGATGATGTTATTAGTACCGATCATAGACAAAAATCTTCTTTGCTACGGAGAGGCTTATGTCTAGCAGTGGACTGTTAAAAGCTATTGATGATAATAAATGGATGTACAGGTAAATGAATGACCTTTTTATTTGCCCGCAAAAAAAGAAAGTTATTTTTGTCGAGTCTACGTATTTCTTATTTTATTTATTCTTCGTCTACGATGCTTCTCAGTCGTGAGAGTGACACTGGGTACATCAAAATAAAAAAAAACTTGTCTTTTCAGTTCTTCAATAAATTTAATAAAGATGACAGATAAATATAAATAAATATAAATATTTCCGACATCTAACACACAACGCCATCTAGTCCTAAACTAAGCAGAGCTTGTATTATGGGTACTAGACAACTGATATAATACTTATATACTTTTTTTTTTGTAAATACATTCATATCATCTATGTATGATATGAATGTATTTACAACACCCAAACTCCGAGACAAATATTTGCAGATCATACAAACATTTGAACCGACCCGGGAATCGAACCCAAGAACTCAGGAACAGCAGTCGCATTCGCTACCGCTAGGCTACCGAGGCAGTCAATATATAATATGCAGATATTGACACAGTCAGGGTTTTTTAAAAGAATTCGTCACTTGTCTAATAACTCATCAATATATAATAACCATGACAGTTTGAATATACAAAGATTCAGTATTTCAAAAAGAAGTAGTATAAAATTTGTGTTGGATGGTATGTTTCTTGTGAGTTTCTGAACCAATAAGGTTAGTTTTCAATTGGTGAAGTATTTGTCTGAATCGGTAATGGTTGCAATGGCAGACAATCACAATAATATTACTTTGACACTTAATACTAAAACTGAAATAGTATCCACTACTTTATAGTTCCTTTGAAACAGCAATTTGACTACTATTCAATTTCATACAAAAAAAACAAAAATTTAACATTGCGTTTTGAATTTCGAACGTAACCACAAAGCTACTATCAGTGGACATTAAGATAAAACGAAAGAAAATCGGGCCAGTCTTCGGTGTCTATTTTCAGCACAGTAGTAAAAATGTTTTAGATGTTTAAAAAGTACATTTCATAAGGACAGATAAATAAGTTAAATTGAGAAGACGTCCGAAGTTCCAAGTGATATTGGTGTAGATATTTATATAGGAAAACTTTTGGAGAAAATCAAAGTACTTTTTGTTTTGTATCTTCTTGTCATCATTGCAGATTTGCTGAAATACATTTTTAAAACTGGCATAAAAAAATCTTACTGAGAAATTTAATTGATTTACTTAAGTTTTTATTCTCATTATGGTATTTTGGTTTAGTTTTAGTATCATGTAGTAATTTACGAATTTGATGTGTAATCGTGATTCTATAAAACAGTTTTTTCTTTTAATTACTAGGCACATAATCGAACCCTAAAACAATATCTGCAAATACTTTTCCTTCTGACATTAGAAATTTAAAAAAGAAAAAGAAAAAAGTTTAGCACTTTATAAATCCGGTACATTACATAAACCACTTTCTAAATAATCCAATCTATAAAAAAAACAAATGGTATTCAGATCTTTCCCCAGAGGCAATTAACCACAAGCCTCTAAATTTTTATAAAACCAAGCCCATTGTTATATATACAAAAAAATAATGTGGATTAGTCCCTGGGTAAATTAATTAACAAAGTCTAAACAATGAATGGTATGGCTCGACGTTCCCTAAGACCGTATATTAAAACGGTCTATTGTGGGACCTGTAGTGGTATGAAATAATGCTACCACATACAACCACCTTCGTAAATCGTTTATTTCCCTCTTCTATTTTAGTTCACTGAATGCATAGGATATTGATGCCTCGTGGTGACAATGCATTGTTTAAAATTTTGTTATTTTCTTGTTTGAAAACGTTTCAACTAAATTGTATTTATCAAATAAAACAAAAAAGAACATTTGAATTACGAACTCAGTAAAAATTTCAGTCTCAGTCAGAAATTATGCAATTTGATTTCGTAATTTTAAGGTGTAAATTATGTCGTGTAAAAATGGAGTTGAAATATTTCATCCGATTGACTAGAAAATTGTCAAGTTTCTATAAACCATACGTTTAAGTATTTGATAGATAATGTTACTGATGAAACCCGATATAATTTCAAAAGTCCTTAATTGCCGAAAGTCTTTTACAAAAAAATTGTTTGAAAGTTAGTGTTAGAAATCACCAACTTCAGTTTTAAGTATCAAGATATGCTATTTGGACAAAAAAAAATCCACTGGCAGTAAAACTGAGTGTATGGTGATCACCTCAGCACAAACGATTGCAAAGACAGCGTTCTTATACTGGTGAATAGATTCTACCTCGTGAAGTGAAAACCTTGCAAAAATAATAAATTGACATGGCTCACTGAGGCCAAAGTCACTCCAGATGAATAGAACAGCCAAAAACTGAGGTTATTGTTAATTTAAGAGCTTGCTATTGTGCAATTATATTTAAAAAAAATGTTAGAAATTTTAATGCATTGATGCTAAAACCTCAAGGCTCACTGTACAAATGTCCCTGCTATTAACAACTACAAAGTTATTATTGTACACATACAAGAGTTGTATTGTTGTATAGCTGTATATCTACAGACATCGAGTATTGACATTTCATCGTTAATTTAGCCCGACCCCGACGAATATTTTTCTATATAATATTCTAATATTACAGTTTTTTACTCGACTTGTGTCAAAACTTTTGTTTGCCATTGCTTCCAAACTTGTGAATACAAAATTAGTCTCGTATATATCACAATAAATAAAATGTTTTTATCTTGATATATAACGCCTTGAATGAAATATTAGTTTTGTGTTACGCTTGAGGATTGGCATAAATATATGTAAATATAAATATAAAATATATTTGGTGAACATGTACTTTTGTCAACTAAAATGTTATGTTTACACAGAATGGTAAATATATACTACTATATTAGAAAACTAATAAATTTATTTTAAAGGAAACTAGGAATTGCCTTTTTTTCCCCGTGCCGAAATCCCCTCGGATACCACCTCCTGTTGCATGTCGGACACGAACCGACTAAAACCGTACGCCATACACCGGGTACTAGGAGCCGGGGAACCAGGTGTACCCTAGGAAGGAAAACCCTAGAACCCCGACGTACCTAGGACCACCCACTGTTTGTAGGTGGCCCCCTCCTTTGTAAGAACCCTCACGTCCCTATTTTGTACAGAAAATTACCTGGAAAAGAATTAGTGTTTGTTTTAGTTAATCCGAATCTTGGAACGGTACGTTTATTTTTACTTCTAGTATTTATATCATGATAATTACTACATGTAGGCAGGAGACGTTCATAGCCCAGGTGCACTCGGTGAATAGAAACAATCATCGAGTGTAAGCAACGACGGCGCGGTCAGTACCTAAATGGGTGACCGCTGGTGGCATGTTACCATGAGGAGGTTACGTTAAGCAGTCGGTCCCGGTTGTTATCATACGATAACAGTCGTGAAGCTTAGTTGGAGGTCTTCGGGTGACTTAAAAAAAAAGCATCAGTCCTCAACCCGCACTTGGCCAGCGTGGGGACCTATGGCCTTAACCCTCTCCTGAGAGGAGACCCGAGCCCAGCATTGGGACATTATGGGTTGTTGATTTGTTTTTTTTTTTGATAGGTACTATTATTACTAACAAAAACCAGATGTCCAGTACAATAAAAAATATTACGTTTTAGTGAATAACAACAATAATATTTTAAAACTTACATTTATTTACTTATTTATTATACCACATGCAAAAACTTAAATTTCTGAAATTACTTTCCGATATTCAATATGAATAGTGACCGCGTACAATAATTAAAGCCAAGGCCAAGTGCAAGTTGGACTCGCGCAGGAAGGGTTCCTTACCATTATCCATACATTTCAAAGTCTACCTGTTGCTGTTGTCCATATCAAGCCAAAACAAGCAAAAAACATCCCTTACATATTTATTTTATTTTGTTTTTCAGTATTTGCTATTATAGTGGCAAAATTTCCACTATCTAACTATCACCTTTTATGAGATACAGCCTGGTGAGAGACGGACAGCGAAGTTTTAGTAATAGGGCCCCGTTTTACCCTTTGGGTACGGCACTTTAAAAAGCTTATATATTCACAGGATAGTTAAAAAAACAAAGTGTAATGAAACGTGTGCCAATATGTCTGTGTTTTCCCACTTTGATCCTTATTCTTATAACCAGGATGTAAAAAGCCTTTATAATGAGGGTCACCATGCCATAATGAAGTTGCTGACCACAAATCTTGGACTCTTATACTTTCAATCAAGCAGGTTCTTTTTGGCAGATATTTAAATTAAAGTTAGCACAAATTAAATCGAGCCTCAATAAAATGGTGCCGATGAAAGTAATAAAGTTATTGCCAGTATATATAGTGAAGTCGGCTGTTAAGGTGCGTTAGTTTAACTCTCGTTAAACCGTACCCGGTTGTTCTATAACTTCCAATTTGGCTTGTAAACCCAGTGTTAGTGCCGGGTTCACGAGCTGGAAGTAAATTGCCAGTAGAGATTTGAATTTAAATTAAAAAATCTATCTTGACTCGTAGACCGTGTAAACGGTACATAATATTATTTGAGCCAATGAATTTGAATAAAACAGTAAATTACACATGTTCATTTGCCTCCATGGTTTAACTTAAGTCCCGATTATCGTAAATTATTATAGCTGCTTTACTAAGAGTACAAAAAAGTATTTAGAACTTCATCATCTCTGGAAAAAAAAACACCTTTTAGGTCTAGAAAAAATACTAAGGCAAATACAAACCGATACATAAGCATGTAGGAAATATATTCCAAAGAAAGTCAAGATATAGGTAAGTAATCCGAAAATTATTTCGTATTCTCCTCCTCCTCCTCCTCTTTTTTAAGGAGAGGCTTAGTATTAATAATTATTTTCACGGAAATTAATGCGATCTGGTCGTGGTCACAGCCTGACTACGCCGACACAGTCAGCCTTTGAGCCCTGTGACCATATGCAGTGCAACCTGGTCGAAGCGTAATTTTGTGAAGCATTATTATATTATGAAACGTGAAAATTTAAAAGGCCTGATCTTCTGAAATCATTAGAAATGTAATGGATTCATATTTTGCTTTTCCGTTAACGATGTATTTTAACTAGTTATAATTATATTCCTTAATTTATTTTGTAATCGTACCTAAATTACTTACCTATTTAAATCCAAAGTTAAAATAAAAAAATAAGTTATCCCTAATAACAGTCAAATAGCGATATTGTAAACAACGAAACATTAATTATTTGATTGATTAGCAACGGCATAATATGTACTATGTATTTCTTTTCCATATTTATTTTAATGACATTTGTGTGTAAAAGAGGGACATGCAAACCTTGTTTTCTTATTAGATATTAAGATTATATTCTAGCGCTGAATGAAGCTTGGCCGCGCGGCCGAACGGAGCTCTCTCGCTGGCTTAGGCGCCCGCGCCATTCGCTTGCTAGCTTTGGCGTAAAGTGCATGTAGCTTGTTAACTTACTTTTTCCAATTGATCTAGTGGTTTCATTTGGCTTCTGTGTAAACAAGGATTATATGAGTTGAAAAGATTATTGAAGATCAATCAACAACCCATAAAAATAATTAGTGGTTTGAAACAGAATAGCTAAAATTAAAAAAAAAGTATTATTATAACCAGGCTTTTTATTGAATATACTCATAAATTCTAATAGAGTCGTTCTTATGAACGAAAATAATGGTAAATCGTGTATCGAATATATAATCGAATCAAAGAGACTAGGAAGAAGTATAAAGAAAAAACTTTATACCATCTACACCACTACTAACATGGATGCATTTAAATGAATAAACCGCTGTAAAAAACTTGAACGTGCAACAACGTACAGGCTACAGTAAATACCAATTTGAACCGCGTGTGTAACTGCAACTAATTGTTTGACTCTATCGGCGTCGAAATATACCAATCGTGGGTTTATATTTACACATGCCAGATATTACACTACACACGTATCTTTGACGAGGTGATATTGCAAATTTGGTTTGTCACTTTACCAAACTATCTATATCATACATCTATATATGTTAACATTATAAGCTTCACGAGTTTGTTTTGAAGAATTAAATTGAATTGAAGATCTTTTCTATCCTCTCTATTCCTAATGAAGATTACCATGATTATTGGGACCGGGTGTGAAATACTGTCGAACTTCCATGCTTCTTCGAGAAGTCTTGATCAGCAGTTGCATACGTTAACCGCTAGATCAATGAGGCAGAGGTTGAGTTGGGCCCATGATTACCGTGCACGAGGGCGTGAAGCCGCCCGTCGAGCCACGATGGCTCGTTGGTCTTCGCGGCTGGAGACTCCACGTGTTGGCTTCGACACCGTGGAGGCGGTGGAGAAGGCCCGGGAGGACGATCTCCACTCGGACCCGATCCGCCGCCGGCAAACCGGGTGGCGGAGGCGCGCCTTCCAGCGCTTCATGCCGCCCTGAGTGTGGCCGCGGATGGGCGGGACGGGTTTTCCCCCCCATCCGCTTCACAGGCCAGCCGCGAAGGGGCGACGTTACGCGTGTGCCGTACGTCCCCTGAATTGAGAGTATATAACATCTAGAGACGGTGCCCACTTTAGTGCGGGCAGGCGCTGGGAGGGGTCCGGATGGCGTAAGAAAGCGGTGCCTGGATCTCTCCCGTCTCAGGCGCAGAGTGGCACACCGTGGTGGTTTAGTGGGTAGTCTGGCGAGTCAGTCAGGAGTCCCACACGAANCTAGAGACGGTGCCCACTTTAGTGCGGGCAGGCGCTGGGAGGGGTCCGGATGGCGTAAGAAAGCGGTGCCTGGATCTCTCCCGTCTCAGGCGCAGAGTGGCACACCGTGGTGGTTTAGTGGGTAGTCTGGCGAGTCAGTCAGGAGTCCCACACGAAGCGAACCCCCTGTCCCCGCGGGGGGGGAGCGAAGTACGTAAAGGCATAACACCACGTAAAAAAAAAGTGCCATGAAATGGTTCCGGATGGCGTAAGAAAGCGGTTCTCGGATCCTTCTCGTCTCAGGCGCAGAGTGGTACACCGTGTGGTTTTAGCCCCGGTGGGGTGAAGGCACGAGAGGGTTTCCCCAGGTAAAAAAAAAATGGCCCATGTAAAGGTGCTGGGCGGGGTCCGAATGGCGTGCGAACTCTGTGGGGTGAAGGCCCAAGGGGGTTCCAAAGTAAAAAAAAAAAGTTCCCATGTAATGGTAAAGCTCGGCTCTGCAACGGTTATTCAGCGACCTTAGTTACTAGTAATAGATGCAGTGCAGCTAGCTTAAGCTTTTTGTTTTTTTTTAATATTTGGATTCTGCCAACATTACAAAAGGACTGGTGATGAAAGAAAAATATAGTGCTAAGACTTTCACTAGCATAAAAAGTTCAACGAAGACCTTCTCCATTAATGAATTAATTATTAGTAACTTATGTTTCAAGATTTCATTTCGAAATTAATCTTATTTATCCTTCTAACTTACTTTGGGCAAGTTTTATTAATACAAAATTTTCGGAATTCTAATATAAAGTTTATATTCCAATACTTAATTAAAAGCTTTTACAAATAAAAATTTTGAAAAATTTATTACTAAACATAAAATAAACAGCTATGTTTTACTAAATAAAAAAATGAGTACCCGCATGACCATATTATCAAGCAATTTAACAAAAAAAACCGAGATTCAGATTATAAATCTATACTTAATATTATAAAGATAAAGCTTAGGTAAATTTCTAACTTTGTTTGTATGGTTATAGGGCATAATTTTCGAAAGTGCTGATCCGATTCTGAAATTTTTTTACTAACGGAAAACGGCACTATTCAGGAGCGACATAGGCCATATTTTATTATGATTAATAAAAACACCTAAAAATAAATGTCTTTATAAATCAAGAAAAGTGAGTGGTTAACGCCCAACGAAGTGGGCATGGATCGGCTATATTACATATATAAGAAAGAATTGCTCGTTTAAAGGTATTAGATATTTTTAGTATCGTAGAAGCTAATCCAATATCATTTATTACAATATATTATGATTACAAAAAAATGTGTGAGTCTCGTGACGCCCGACAGAACGTCCGACTCAATGTCATTTACGTCTCCTACTGCCCCTAGCGAAATAATGTTCTTCCCATTTTTGTAACATTCTTTATTAGTGCTCAACTCATCTTGGTCTTCACTCGCGTGAAGATAGCCTATAGCTTTCCACGATACATAGGCTTTTTAGCACTGAAGTGATTTTTCAAATCAGACTAGTAGTTCCTGAGGTTAGCGCGTTCAAGCACAAACTCTTCAGCTTTATATATTAGTATATATTTAGATAAGTACGATAATTTGTTCTTTCCTGTTGCGAATTATCTAAAATGTATTTAAAAATAAGTAAGTATGACGGTGGTCTGAATTTAATAGACTCTGGCTAATTTGGAATCAAGACGTCCATGTGCGAGATTTGTCAAGTCACTGTTATGTATTTATGTCCAAATCTAACCAAGATTCAACTTTTATATATTGAAATTATTGTTAAATATGGCCTCATTAATCTTTCACAGTCCAAATGTCGCAACTTAGCATCTGTTGTAGTAGTACATTTTACAACAAATATACCGTCTAATCCTTTAATGCTGGGGCAACTTAAAAGTAATAAATTTCTCTTCATTGTGCTACGAGTCTGCACTCCGGTGGTTTCCATTTACTTGCACGTTCGAAGGTAAGCGAGATTTTTGATGTGATACTTTATGCGTGAGAGAATGTAAAAATATTAGAATTCGCCGCTGCAATTTTATTCATACATACGTGCTTGTTTCAGGTATTATTAAATTTGTGAAAAGTTTTATTACCCGATTTAACAGTTGTTTTAGATTAAGAATGTAACATTAAGAAAAAAATTAGGGGCTGTGATATAATTTTTGCATAGTTATATAAATATAACATAAGGTTTACTAGTCTATGGACTAAGAAGGATTATATTGTGAGTTGAATTCCAAGCAATATGTTTTCATATTGTTTATTTTAATCTAATTTGTTAAAATATTTTCCGTTTAATTTTCCTCTGAACACAGATGAGAAATACACAATTAAAGTAAAAATAAATTTAAAAATTAATCAGTAATCAAGACGTCAGCTTTGAAATTTTATCTACTTGTACAACAATAAACATTAATCTTATTCTTGAAATATATTCTTAATCTTCTAAAAAAGATTTTCTATAAACAAAAGCCACAGGCATATTAAAGATTACAAGTAAAACAATGTACACAATATATATATAAGAAAATATGTCAAAAATATTACCTTATCCAATCTAAAATCCAAGCTCCATTCTCAGTCTGCTGTAGTGAGTTTCAACAAAGTTCTTAGCTAGGCCACTCTCGGGTACCAGTTAGACCGCTTAATTGTTTGCAACTAACAACGAATTTTTGCTTCCACCAAATTGGCGAATTGGAAAGTTTTTGATTGGATTATACTGTTGCTTACCTCATTCTTGGTAAAGCAACTAGGATTTATTGTTGGAACTCCGTAAAATTTACAATAAAATATTGTTCATCTGGGACAATTGTTTAAAGACGATGTATTAAAAAGAAATAAGATTGAGATCTACTCTAAGTATTATTGTTCATACGTACGTACTTGTTGCAGGTATATCTATGAGCCTGCCAAAGTGACTCTAGCTGATGGAAGGCATGAATAGCATAGAATCCAAGAAATATACTTTAATATTTTGAGCTCGCCATTAAGAAAAAATGAAGGGTTACTTTTCGATTCAATACCAACTGAAGTATTCCAGGTGCAAAATGTATATATTTTATTAAAGCCAATAATTTTTACTAATATATAGTAATAAAATACATAAAATAATAATGTTGTTGGAAGTATCTTAAAACTAAAAAAAGCACTCTATAAGTTTGTAACGTGGATATACATAAGTAAAGAAATTCTATTACGTCAAATCTCTGCCACGAGTATGATCGTAAGCTACACCAGAACAAAGACAAGAAAGAAGTTACTATTACAGAGTTGTAGTTGTCTTGAAGTGCTTTTCCAGGGATGAAAGATTAAAAGAGTCTTATATGTTAATGCATGTTAGGTTTATGATTTTATAACTTACTGAAGAAGGATGGAAAACAAATTTTATAGCAGGGTCCTAGAAAGAAGTTAGTTACTGTGACTGCCGAATCGAGAATATTTGATAAGGTTATCAATAGTTTAATAGTACATTTATAGAAAATTTGATACTCCAAATCGGCGCTTTACAGATTTCCAAACTTTTATTTATTTCTGAGTCTAAGGTTTTTGAATTCTTATTTTAAAATTTGTAATTGCACATTCCTCACAATCATTCATTTCATTGAATTGAATTGAACATAATGCATACATCAAATGTTTATAAATTTCACACGTCCGTAGCCATAAATCTAGAAAAATGTACCCAAAGTCTAGCTGCAATTAGCAAGGGAAGTTTAAATTGCAACAATTCATGGCAGCCGTTGCAAACACTAATTTTATTCATTTAAAACTAAAACTTTGTTTTTCACTAAGCATCTACATTACAGAAATAGCGAGGAGCATGGCATTTTAAGCCGAGATGGGTAATTTTTGGATTTTTATTAAGTTCACAGGTAGTTGAATATGTTATTGAGTGTGTTATCACGTATGGGGAATATAGTATTATAATTCCATTAACAGTTACATAAAAATACTCAGACGTAATAAAAAATGTCTTTTACTTGTAATATAATAGTTCAAAATGGATTTCCGAATAATTATGTAAAATTTATAATTTAAATAATATTTTACATAATTATTTGATCGATATAGTAGTGGGTGCTATCTCTGTCAAGTAATGCTGTTCAATGTAGTGCGCTTTGTACAAGGTGACAAATTAAAGAAGTAGTCCGTTCAATCTGATTTATTCGCACACGGTAAATATATAATTATTACATAAGAGTTGACATGACACTACGGTTATCTGAAAACGGGAACGACTGGCTTGCGCCGCTCGTGTTCCGCGCGGCTTTCATGAGATTGCTGACTTTGATAAAACATACATGTGTTTCTACAGTTACAAAAATTACAATGGTGTGTGTCATTTTTAAGATATCTTATTTGCATTCATTGCTGCTCGCTTATTTAACTGTTTTAGTTGGATCTATCGATATGTTGAACGTCACTTTATTATTTTCAAAGATTATTCATACATTATGAATCTGAATAACATGGCCAAAATTGTATTGAACGATAAATTGCAACTACAATGTATGAGAGACTGCAATAAATCAAACCTGAAACCAAAATAACCTTCGGGCGTTCCAAAATCTGGATCACTGATGCGCTAGTAATCAAGGGTTGAAGTTTCATTACGCTGAACGCGACCGCACCTAACGAGCGCTTTGTGCGATTAACACTCGTGCTAGTTAGCGCCTGTTACGATACTGTAAATGACATTGATTGGTGTACTATGGGAGCTGTTCTAAACTTGGAAGGATTTTTTTCTTGCAAATACTGTTTTAAAATTATTGTTTAGTAAAAGAAAATAAAGCTTTTTTGTAACTAGCTGTCCCGGACATGTATAAAAAAATATCTGTAAAATATAAGTGTAACTTTCTTTAGGCGGTTGGAGCACTTTTTCGGTGAACAACAATCATGGGATTCGTGTCATCGTACTCTCTCATCAAACGCTCTTTATAGGCCATATTTTTTTTTGTCTTTTTAGCGCATTTCATTTAAAGAGTAATGAGGTTCCTTTCGAGTGAACTTAAACAAGTGATTGTTTATAGTTTTGAATTTCACTTCTGTTGGCAGTTCTCATGACTGCTTTTTTGTGTATAAGAGCCTAGGTAGCTCTGCTCTATCTGATGGAAAGTATGAACAGGATTCAAGAGTAGTGCTCATCAACTCACTGCAGACAAGCAGCATGGTGATCGACACTATGGTGGCCTACTGACATGCTTCTGCAACACTGGGCACTCCACAATCGCAGTCACCAACGATGCACGAATGCTGTCATTTTAAGTTGATCTTTTGTGTAATAGTGATAGTTTGTTTGTTTTCAAGGTATATTATATTTCTTCTTCTCTGAGTAATTTCACCAAAAAAGGGTTCATTTTTTAACAACTAAAGTTCACTATACGTAAGGTGTTACATTCTGTAAAGTTTTTTTTGTATATTTTATTTCTTATAACTATTGTGTACACAAATAATTTAAACTCTTTGTACTCTACTGGTTTAATGTATTCCTAATAGAGCCTGTCGTGCATATTTTTTAGAGTTTAATTTCAAAGTAAAATGATAATTAACGAATCAGTTTATAGTATTCTTCACAAGTCAATAAGTCTACCAAAAAGTTAACAAATAGATTCATAGCTCGACCATTATTTAAATAGGAATTTCTAATGGTAAGTTCTCACTTAACTAATGTTATGCTGTAATTAACACAAACAAAGCATAATGTCGTTACGTGCTGCTGGCAGTTCTGAATACTAGATGCTTATTTCACAGCCAATTACTCTTCTGTATTTCTGATATCTTTTGTTCACCCGTTTGCAGTTCGAAGGTGAGCTTTTTCATATCCATATTTAAATAAATTAGCACATTACTATAAAATAATTATTATATAAATAAAGTCCAGTAAATATTTAAAAAAATTAGACTAATAATAAATAAAATGTTATTTGTGTTTGATAAATACATATATTCTCAACAATAACAGAAGAAACTATTAGCTATGTACCTTAAAGTTTACTAAAGGAATATCTAGTTCAGCGTGTAGCAAGGCGGAAAGACCTTGGTGCTATTCCATTGGAACCCATGTATTTGAGTAATAATATATATAAGTGGCAACTTCTACATATAGCGGAGCGGCAACAAAAACGTAAGTCAACGCTACCTACCAAAGGTTCACTGAACTACGGGGTAACGTTGTGTATAAAGAAACTACCAATCCTGAATCGCGCAGTAGAAGTTCTCGCGCCAATTAGCATGTATATACATACATTTCAACATCAATTGTTGCATGCATGATCACTTCACCTGGTCGGAGGATCCTCCCTTTTTGTTGGAGGGACATGATACTCATTCCTCCACATATAAAACGATCAGTGATTTTTCTTTAAAAGATTCAACCATATATAACTTAATAAATGTTAATACAGTGCTATTATATTTTGAAATAACCAACCTAAATCTAAAACAATCGCGTAGACAAATGACCCTATAAAACCATTAAAATTCAACAACCAACACAAACAATATATTGTAAATGGTGATTCCAGTAAATTTACATATCAAGTGGTAAATGATAAAAATGTCAACCAATTGAACATATAATAGCAGGTGTCACCCGATATAATGGAATATGTAGCTACCCAGTTACAAAAGGTAATAAATCTCCAACCCTTTTCACGGGATATGGGACCTAAGCGAAAGGGTGTACGACTGTACGTGGATTATATCACAAAGATGAAAGATAGCCAATGGGCGTGTATTTTATCTGTTTGAAGATGATATCATATTTGACGATGTTATTCGTAACTCGGTATTGTTTTGTTAAGGCGAAATTCATCAACTCAACTAGTAATTTGATTTGAAAGTTGTTAAATATAATTTTTTACAACTTTCAAATAAAAAAATCTTACTTGTGGTTAAATTGACGTCTTTAGTAACAGTGAATAAAAATAATATGTACAAACAATTGAATAATTAAAAACAACCTCTGACAAAAGGAAAGCAAAATTAATTAATTTCACTTTTTGATATTTGTTTACTACTAACAGTATTAAGTTTTTTTCTAAATAAATTAAACTAAATATCCTTTACGGTAACACATTTAAATTTAAAAATCAAATTTTTGTTTTTTTTTATAATTAAAGTGACTGCAAAATAAATGAATTATGAAATTGTGAAACTTGTTGTACTTTTTAAACATCGTCCTGAAAATCAATTACAAAATTAATTTTACCATTACTTTTTGAAAATGAGCAAACATGATTTATTTGTATTAAAACAGAAGAATATAATAATAATACCAAAATTAAACGGTTTATAAAGTAACCAGCTTTGCCCGCGGCTCCGCTAGCGTATGTCATCATTTATCGCAGTAAAGATTAGATTCTACTCGTGTTTTCCATCAGACGAAATAGAGTCTCTTTCATAGGCTCATACATAAAAAAGAGTACCCTATGTTCTTACTCAATAATCAAAGTATCTTCATACCAAATTTCATTAAAATTGGTGCAGCGGTTTAGCCATGAAAGCATAACATATATACAGGATTACTTTCGAGTTATTACGTTAATATAGATTAACATCTAAGAAATAAAATTTTAGATTATCATTAGTTAATAGGCAACTAGGTGAGACTGCTATCTAAACAATAAATTTTAGGTGCCCGTATTGGGTCCAACGACGTCTTTGTGGAAACCTATTAGGTGAATGATAAGGCTTAGTGCGCTGCTCCGCACTCGAGAACAAAATAAATTTCCCCGAAGGCCTTAAGTACTTTTGAATCGAGGTTCCCTGAGCGGCAATGCGATAGTACCTAGTTTCAGTTTGCAGTGGACAGTTTTAAAACTGAGTACAGCTAATTTGAATTCTGTTGCCTGACTACAAGATACTTTAGTAATAAGTGTACCAGACTTTTAAGTTAAAGTTAAGTTAAGTATGAATCATTTTCGTTTCTTTATTGAAAGTATAACAATATACTGGAGTTTTTTCATAAGAAGATAAGAAAAGCTATCAATCCTGCATCGCGCAATAGAAGTTCTCGCGCCAATTAACATATATGCAACTTCCCAACATCAACCGTTCGGCAGTGGCCATCCGCCAGGCATAATCACTTCACCTGGTCAGAGGATCTTTCCTTTGTGTTGGAGAAACATGACACCCGGTCTTCCACATACTCTAGATTTATGGAATATAAGCCGCTATGATAATTCCCATGGAATTTAAGAACAAAAGGGAAGGAAAGAAAACATAATGATTATTATTATCATGAGTCAAAAAAGAATTTTTTAAAAGCTTGCATTCTGTGTGAACCTAAAAAGCCAATACTGTAACAATAAAAATAAAAAATAAAAATTATCATCGACAAAAAACTACAGCTCTTAGTCTATTATACTAAAAAAGAACAAACCTGTAAATCGCTCTATTCAACCAAAAAAAAAATGGTCCGAGAATTTTCCCACATAAAAACAGGAGAGATTAAATGTCAACTTCACTAACTTTAATTAAGCTGACCACGGTTGACTCATCCATAAAACTGCCATAAATTCATAACACACCAATATTTGTCCTTTGTTTTCGCTTAGTCAATTAAATGGAATGGAACGATAAAATTTTCAGAATGCAATTCACAATTTCCGTACAAAAATTACTAATAAAAGTATAACTAGACGCTCATTGCATTTGTTGCCATACTTGACGTTATGTGAGCCGTAGGGATGGACAAGTGATACGATTTATGGGCATAACATTTTAGTAGCAGATATTCGCATACACAAAGTATTAAATCACTTTGTCTGTGACTAATTCCCTATTTGACAATCAGTACAGTTTAATTATATTTTGTTTATAATGTAAATGGTTTTGTCACTTAATGAGGAAAATAATAATCACGACATGACATGATCAGTAAACAAAAAAAAAACCGTTACAATATTGCTTGATTGTTCGTCGTTTTCATATATTTACTAACAAGAGTTAACTGATAAAGTAATCACTGGAGGGGCAGTTATACCTATAGAGGGCAGTAGATACCTTTTTACGGAAAGGGCTGGTGACCTGCCTTCTCCGTATTTGCGTTCAAATTTCTCTACAAACACAGCACTTGAAGTTCACTTGATATTGAGTGTATTTGAATAAATGATTGAAGTCCTAGGAGTACTCCTTTCATGGCGGCTTTTGACTTTTTTTGCGAATCATTGGCACAGTTTTGAGATGCGCGCGACTGGGTCTTTCTTCAGAGTGTAGGCAAGGTATTCGGGATAGAGACGGTACACGAAAAGGGGTGTTACTAGGCGTGATATATATAAAGAGGATGCATTTGAGAAGTGTTTTGTCGAGTTTTTTAAAATAATAATGAAAAATTGTAACTAATGACAAAATATCACAATTGGCGTAGCCTAAAAGGCTTAGTAAGTAGTAAAATACACAAAAAACCTAAGATATAGAGAAGAACATTTGTAAACATAATCCAAAAGGAAACCACCAGAAAATATTATATCATGTCAATCATGTTAAATGGAGGGATTTTATTGTTGGTGCCACAGCAGAACTCGTATTTATAAAAGTCGATGTCCGATTACTGTATTGATGA
Organism: Hyphantria cunea; assembly: GCA_003709505.1. Classification (NCBI taxonomy): domain Eukaryota; kingdom Metazoa; phylum Arthropoda; class Insecta; order Lepidoptera; family Erebidae; genus Hyphantria; species Hyphantria cunea. Next base: position 1,636,240 of record PKRV01000262.1, read on the forward strand.
AATAAAATAACATCATCGGAATAAACGAACAGTAGGTACATATGCTTTTCCGATTATTTTTGCTTTCTTCACATAACTACTATCTATATACTACTTATAAAAATATTTCCAGCGTCAACAATTCAGTGCAAAACTAGCGCGGTGGTATTAAATTGATGAGTACAGCATTTGATTCCAAATACGAACGTATAAATTTACAAAATCACTTTCGATACTGATGAGATGATATAATGTGGACTTTTGTTACTTAAGACACGTGCAAGTTACTATATCTGTTAATGTTTAAATATGTATGATATGCATTATATATACTTGCCTACATGGTTATAGATGGTTTAAGCGGCCCTAGTAAAAAAAAGGGTAGCAGCACGGGACTCTTTCCTTCCGCCTGACTTAGGTCCTTTCCCCACACTTGAAGTACCCACACTTGGTCGCTAGGAGGAAACCGATTCCCAACTGCCACCGCTGCGAATGCGGTGAAGGCTCAGCCCAGCACACCCTGGAGGTTTGCCCCGTTGGTTGCGGCGTCGCAGTGTCAGGCCCTCACTGCAGTCATCGGAGGAGATCTCTCGCTACCGGCCATCATAAGCTCCGTGCCCGGAAGCGACAGCTGTTTTACCGTGGTCGCCACTTTCTGCAAAGACGTCATTTCTCAGAAGGAGGCGTCGGAGAGGGCCCGGGACCTAATTCGCCGCCGGCAAACCGGGTGGTAGAGGGGCGCCTACCAGTGCCGTGTTGTCGCGGTTGTCGTGGATGGTTGGGACCGGTTTTCCCCTCCTTCCACTTAAGTGGCCAGCTGCAAGAAAGCGACGTTTTATGTGTGCCGTACGTCGCCTGAATAGAGAGATTGCTTCAGTGCGGGCAGGCACAGGGAGGGCTCCAGATTTATTAATAACAGCAGTTCCCGTATATCTCCCGTCTCAAGCGCAGAGTGTCATACCGTGTGGTTTTAGTCGATTGGATTCCGACACACTCCGCTGCAAACCCCGGTGAGCTTTCACACGTTAAAAAAGTGGTTTACGCTATCGCCACCCTGCTTTGTACTACGCTGAAAGTTATTTAAATTCTACATGGAATAACACTTTGCGTGATTCACAAGTCGTTGTTCTGTATCTAAGTGTTCTTTGTGTCCGTTCCATGTATGTTTGTAAAATCCTCCGTGTCACAGTATGTATGTTCCTTATGTAGGGGTTGTGTTTTAAAAAATAAAAAACAAACAAAATAAAAACAATTATATATTGTTTATGAGAGCTCACAATTACAAATAATAATAATACGCAGCAAACACTTGACATCTGGAGATTTTTTAGATCATCATCATCATCATCAGCCTATCGCAGTCCACTGCTGGACATAGGCTATTTTTTAGATAAAATGATGGAATTATCGAGGGAACCCACAATGAAAGCTTCAAAATTATGTGGTACTATTGGGTTGTATTAATAATTTTATAGACATTGAATTCCTTTTAAATTAATGTGAACTGGTTTATGCAATGAAATAAGTACTTTTATAAACACTAAACGAGTGCAAGAGAGTACTATCATCAAAAAAACTACTTGCATACTTAACTACAAAACTTGTGTTGTACAGCACAAAGGAGACTTTGTATCGTGTTACGGATTAACATGGAAATTGAATCATGTTGTACGGCGAACTTAGCCAGGACAGAGCTTTGCGACTTCAGGCTTGCATCCGGGATTTTTTGAAGAATTGCAGAGCATATATGCACGGCTACACTAGTCATGTGAAATAAGGGTAATCTAATTCTCTCTATAAAATATCTAATTCGTACATTTGAATGACGAGTGTAAATTAAAAAATAAGATCAATATAGAATAATAAATAGCGGCAAGAAAGACACACTAGCTAGACAAAGTAAACTTATACACGGTTAAAACAATTAAAAATAACTTATCAATCATAGCCCAGTAGCGCTCGGTGATTAGACACAATCACCGAGGCTAAGCAACGACGGCGCGGTCTGTACCTTGATGGGTGACCGTGGGTGGCATGTTACCATGAGCGTCTCCGTGATTCGGACGTCAAGTTAAACAGTCGGTCCCGGTTGTTATCATAGGATAACAGTCGTTAAGCTTTGTTGGAGGCCTTTGGGCGGCTTAAAAACATCCAACGGCAAGATTACGTAGCCACAACATTGTCTTGCCAGTCCCCAACCGGCACTTGGCCAGTGTGGGGACGTTTGGCCTTAACCCTCTCCTGAGAGGAGACCCGAGCCCAGCAGTGGGACTATGGATTGTTGATTAGTATCAAATGATGTACATATGTATGATCTCTGATCTAAGAACAGCATCCTGAGCGAGGCATGAAAGTTGTTTGTACAGTATAGAAAATGATTGACAAATTATACACATAATTGTGATGGAAAGTAGTGTGGCTGCCTATTCAGGGACCAGAGAGCCAAGCATGTCAACGTTGTTATTTTTATTAATATCATGTCTCTATGGGCTACCATTAAAACTAGAGTCAAATTTGTTTTTAATTTTACTACTAAAAATAAGTTTGTAATATATTATCAAATCTCATTTTCTCAGTAAGCACTTTCTATAAGGAAATTTGTATATAAAAAACTGTCAACTTTTTACTGGAAAAGTAAGTTAAGTGTTCGTCAAGAAAAAACTATGTCATGTCTCCACCGAGGATTACAGCGGAATTGTCAGGTTCACGAGACATCTTATTACTAGAGATTATGTAAAGCTGTGTATTATTTTTGTATTTTATTATTTTTCATAATATTGGTTGGAAATTTAAATAACGAGGCCACAACTAGTATTAAACTACTATTCATCTTTGCGATTGAGTAACATTAGAATTTGATTCCAATAACTTACTATCATTAAAAATAACGCTCGAAAATAGAAATGTGGTCTGCTAATATGTGGAAACATCATTTCTGAAAAATTTGTATTTTCAATAACCTACGTATTTCGACAGGCAATAAGAAAACAGATTATATCAAGACAAGAAAAGGAATTCATGCTCAGAGATTTCAAAAAAATCATGTACAGTACACCGAAAAATAAAAATAAATTTCTACGTAATCTCTGCTTCAAAATGGTTTGTAAATCAAACAAGATATTTAATCCTCTTTTTAATTATTTTAAATAAACAAACCACAATAAAATCAACAAAACAGTTTTCAATTTTCATTTTACTACGAAAGTGAAGTACCCTCAGATGGAAGACAAAAGAAAAGAAGTATCGTCGTAAGATTAGAAAAATTTACGTGATCGCTGCTGTGATAACTGTTTGGAAGTGGCCAAAGAACTTCGGTCACTTATCTTGGCTGACAAGGGTGAACTGGGATTTATTCCACCGACTGTTCCAGATATGTTTGTACAATTCAATTTTTAGAACAACTATGCTTTGCTGAGTTCTTTGTTTGCGAAAATGCAATACGACATGTTACTTATTCAATTTAAGCTACAATAATATGTAAGAGAAAGTGAAAATTTGTTATAGCTTATTTCCTAATACTTATGAGTTTTTAATAAAAAATAATAAACACTAACAAATATTAAACTACATCAATTTGATATTATTCCGACCTAAATTGAGATGGCTACCGATATTGTGTCGATAAAAATATTTATTGCAAATAATAGCTAGGACTTCGAGGTATAAAATTGAGATAGCTACCGATATTGTGTAGATAAAAAAATTGATTGCAAATAATAGCTAGGACTTCGAGGTATAACTGATACAAAATTAAATTATTAAACCGCTTTTTAATTTTTCCAGTTTGCCAGTACCTACATTCAGTTCAGTATTCATAAAAAAAATTATGTGGTCACTATACATTTTCAATAATACCATAAAGTAAAACACTTTTATTTGAGAAGCATATTTACATATTGCAATAAAAAAAAATTTGCCGTGTCAAACGGGTTCTAAATAGAAACTCTCAAAAATCTACTTAAAAGAAGTATAAATATATATATTTTTTTTGTAGTTGAATTTTGTTAAAATTGGTCTTGTTTTAACATTAAACAAAATAATCCACCTGGAAACAAAAATATTAAAAGTATTGCTTGTATATATTTATTGTATTGTGCTTCGTTTGCCCCTTAGGCAAACGAGAAGACGTCTCGCCTGATGGTAAGCGATTAACTTCGCCCATGGACATCCGCAACACCGGAGGCATCACAAGTGCGTCGCCACGTTGTCTTTCGGAAATGGGACGCCCATACCCTAACCTATTTACCCCACGTAAAGGGTTAGGGTATGGGCCTCCGGTATCCTCACTCACTCGGTGAAACACAGCGCAAGCATTACTTCAAACCAGTTTTCTGTGAGGCCGTGGTATCCCTCAAGTCAAGCTGGCCCATTCATGCCGAAACATAAACAGGAAGAAGTAATATACAAGCAATTCTTTTAAACTCTTAGTTTCCAGATTTTTTTTATATATTAAATCGAGAATAATTTTAACACAAGAATTCAATAATATTAATATGAAAATTGTTGACACTACTACATAGGTAAAATGATTTCAGTCTAATTAAGTAACTCAATATTTTTTGAAAAGATAAACCATTTTAATTTTATGATTCAGTACAGAAAATAATAGAAACTAATAGTATAAAATTTATTGTCGAAACAAAAATATCAGTTATTTTGTAAAGTTAATGATAAGTAACTTTATCATTTGTTATGAATCATTTGTGCAACTTTATAATACGAATTAATATTTAAACTTGCTGAACTTATAGATTGCAGAGAATCTCAACATTAATTACTAGCACCTATAAAGTCCCTAAAATCACATAATCTTCAATCAATACGTGACTTTGCGGGAACCCAACCGAATTACTAACAAAAGTTGGCGCATTAATCTAACAAATAAGTGAGAAAACTTCCACGGGCCCTCCCTAACAATGTTAATTACTTACTATTTGAACACCAGAGCCATATTAAGAAGAAATTACGTCTATTATTTTTGGGGCATAAAAGTTTGTATGAGGCAGATGGTATTTATTTTATTTTCACTTTTTTTTCAAGATGAGATGGTGAAGGTGAGATGATCACGTCACGAGAATGCGAGAAGATCACGTGATTAAAAAGAGCCTTTCCGTCGCCACAAAAAAGACAAAAGGAAGGCTCCAAATGACATGGATGATGAATGTCCAAAGCGACATGAAAGTTTTGGGACTCCACGAACAAGACATTCGAGATAGGGGTAAATAGTATCACATGATCGGGAAAACCAACCCCGTGTAACTGGATAAAGCTAGGCAGAAGAAGAAGAAAACTTCGTTTCGAGATGGTTTGCATCAATAACTTCTGGATGAAATGGCTGCTTGCAAAATAACTTCTGATTTTTTCTTGATTTTTATCTTCCAATTTACTTGTAGTAAACTGGAAGTATTGTAATTGTATAATGTTATCTGTTTATATAATGTTATACATATTTTACTTAAAGCACTCATAAATTTGTATATAGCATTTATATATTTGTTTTATTTGTATGTACAGTTATATATATAATGCTTTATAATTTATACTTTAATTTTTAAGTACGTAACCTGTGCGCGTCTACCTCACAAAACACAAAAGTGCATCTAGTTATAAATAAATATTCTACCCGATTTGACTGAATCCTAGATTTTTGTCTAAAAATGTATCGTCAAGTTTTTTCTAAATATTAACAACGAATGGAAAATATATTTTTACTCCATAGGTAAGAAAAACTGGTTTAATCTGTTCAGCGTTTTCATTCATCGCTGGATCTAAAGTTATTACGAGGGATATTTTGACAGACGTGTATTAATTTCTTTACCGCTATAAGCGGAACGTTTTCATTTTGAAACTTTGCTCCTCAATGTTATTATCATATTTTTAGATGCTTTACCGACTGTGTCGAGTTGAAATAAATCTTTGTTTGATATTGATTGATACCGTTATTGCACGTAGGGTAGAAAAAAATATAAACTACCTAATTTATTTTCTCTATTTATTTCATTAAGTACACCAAGACCAATTTCAATAATAAATATTCAAAATTAAAAATGTTTATACCCAGTGAAAATCGAACCCTTAAGTCTAATGTGATACTTCATTGCACTAGACAGTGTCATACCAAAACAGTACAACAAAACTCTTGGGGCTAGAATCAAATATATAACTTTAGTAAATAAACTATCCTAGTAAAATAAATGAACCAAAGTTTATGTAGAAATGAAAAACTAAGTTAAGAGTTTTAAGAAAGTAAGGTATAATTAAATAGCTTAAAGTTAGGTAAACATTAAATAAAATGGGTATACTACGCACTGGACGTCCAACAGCGTTTTCACTACCCGGAACTTAGCTTATATGAATTATTATACCGATACAACTTTTTTCATTTCTGTATTTACTTTTATTGTTGTTTTAAATAGATATATATAAACATATATCAATAAGTCTTTATCAGTTTTGATGTCTTCTATTATTTAGCTGTTTTATATCCCATACTTTTTCATCGGACTATAATAATATCACTTACATAAATATGTTTTTGATATAAAGAGCATAAAAGCATGAGGGTCAAATAATGCTTAGCAGCTACCTTCGCCCAAGGGCAAGAATAGCTCAAGAATCACTAATGCGTTCCCGGTCTTTGACTTCTTCCCTCTTGTATAGGCAGAGGGATAGCGTTTGAATTACCTCACTGGATAAAAAACGACGAAAGAGTTGCTATAGTCGGTTTTCTATAACTTAATAATTCGGTTCTTCTTTCGCGTGTCAATCAGTCAAAATCTGAGACTCACTACCAGCGCACTCGCTTACCTTTTATTGTGTTTAAGCTGGGCGTGAAAAAACATCTCAATAGGCCGTCATAATATGGGTCAACAAGCTGCATTCACATTCACCATGTGGATAGTGATCACCACTCGACTGATCATATTTTCTATCAGGAACTAGGTAGATTCATTTTGCCAGCCATTATAAGCACTTTTGAAGCAGACAAGTAGTTCCTAATACATAAAAAAACTATTTCATCCACAAAATGTGTAGGTACCTAAATATTGAGACCTGTACCCGCCAGTAATCATTGCTGCCATGCTGGCGGCGGAGGAGGGCTGGGGTGCAGTAGTCTCTTTCTGTGAAGCTGTAATGCTCCTGAAAGACACCAGTGAACGAAATCGGGAGAGGGCCGATCCTGAGCGAAGGCAACGTCGCTGGCGACATCAGCCTCGATAGGACCGCAAGCTGCCAGAGAGAGGAGAACTCTGGCAGCAGATTGATTGCTGCGGTCAGCGGTGGGGGGCTGCCTGGTTGCAAAACTGCATCCAGGTCGCAACATGTAAAGATTGGGTCGATAGGCAGAGGGAAGGTGCGGCTTCCTCCCGGATAGAGTCTTTATAGGCACGGCGTCGATCCTGGGGGACCTGAAATAACATGGTCCGGGTCTTCCTCAGAGCAGAGTGCCTAAAACCGGCAGCCAGGGTGGTTCTTAGTGGAATCACCACATACCTGGCTCCTCAGGCCCTGAGGAGCCGGAGAAGGGATTTTCCAACCCGTAACCAAAAAAAAGTAAAACTTTGTAGTGACTGTCATATCTGACTTAAGTGGCTAAAAACACCTATTTTGAACCTAAGATCGTAGTAATTTGATTATTCAATATCTTGCAAATAACAAACCAAGTGAAACGATTTGACATGAGGCGTTCGCATTCAATTCTGTTATCCAAACTTCCAGTACAGTTGGTTACTGATGTATGTCTTAATTGATCGCACTCGATGCACGATATCTTTCCAGTTTCCTAATCTCATATATTGAATCCGTTCACCAATATTATTTCACTGTGTATTGTGTTATAAATTTAGCATTTGTGTACTGAGATTCTGAATGTTGTGATGTCACATGTAATTTAATTTAAATATTTTTAACAAGTAATCTGTTCTCTATATCGTAACTGTTGAATCCATGCTTCTGTACATGGAGTATTTTGCAACAGATTGATAGCGTGTCAGATAGAATATCGGTGCTAAACAATTCCGTTTTTGTTTTTATACATAGTTAGTGAGTATACTGAAGCCCAATCTGCTCCAGCCTGGATTCTGAACGATTACTTCCAACATTATTAAATGGAATTGACATCTTTTATTGATACGTCCGTTTTCTTCAATCATCAACAAGTTTTATTATTTCACTGCTAGGATATAAGCCTCTCTTAAGATTTGTGGTTTAAAGGTACTTTGCCCCATTAGTCAAATACGATACAGTTTCTATTTTATTGCTTTTAAAAAATAAATAAATAATGTAAAGTAACAAAAAGTACCATACTAAATTAATGATAACAATTTAAAAATCATTTGTCAAAATATCACACCTGGAGAAAATCAGCGGCTCATTATATGTGAACAATGAGATATAATGGATCTCTCTCATTCATTTATCTGCATACGACTAAATTATACAAGCGTAGAGCTTCGAGATAATGACGACTGCAATTATTGCTGCCTGTTCAGCCATTATGCGAACCTCAATGGCGTGCTCATGTGACTGTATCATTTTAATTTGGGACAAGTGCAAGTATCAAAAGTAATTTAGACGGATAAATAAAGAAAAAAAAACCACAAACGATTCCAATAACCAGACTGGATTCAGAAGTGTAGTAGAGTCAAAGTATACGGTAGGAAATTTTGTGTACCTTCTAGGATAAAAAAACTTTTTGTTACTTTGGTATAATAAAAGTCTTTTGATAATATTACGATAAATCCTTATCCAAGTATTGAAATTAAGACCTATGAAGTGACAAATTATTCTTTTTTATGTACTTGTGGTTCTACTTGAAATATAAAATAATTGTAAAATTGAAAACGCCTAAATTTGCATTTTCAGTTGCGAGGATTCGAGTGATTGCAGATTCTAAAGTTGCTATTTTGTTCTTGTTGAAAAAGTAGAATTAATTGTAATTTCTACATAATCACTGCTACTGTAATAAGTACATACATACTATCCAACGTACAGTAAACAGTTATTGTCCATTGCTATTAACCATCATAAATTCTCATGACCATGAATATATTATATAACAATTGGATCGGGATGAAAGTGGCTAGAAGCTATTTTTAAAAGTCGTCTGTTCATCATGCTTAAAAATCGCGATTTTCACTCAGCACAAATCGGATCCGGCAACCGTCGATTCGTCTGGAAACTTGACCGACCCATTTTTACTTCAGCATACTGATCGTCCATGCAATATCGGTTACTTTAGTTCTCTATCGAATAATTTAGTTGCGAATTCTGTCTATCTAAAACTCTCAGATTTAACGTAGCTTCACGTAAGCCGCCCAGCCCACACGATATATGTAAATATTACCGTAACCCAAGTCATTGAGAAGTGAATAATGTAGATCAAATACAGATATGAGAATTCCTTACTCGGTTATTTGGTTCCATTGTAGAAAATCCTTTGGTGTTATGCGCACTTTATTATTATGCGTAGTGGCATATGAAAAGAATTAAATAAGCTATTAAAAAATAAAACCCAACTGCGTCAATATTATATATACAATATTATACATAAAAATTCTTTTTTACGACACCACACTCGATGTATTTTAAGAACTTTCTTTTGAAATTACTTTTGGTTCTTAAATTCTCCATTTAGTTTCTTTTTTAATTTTGTTGCACCCAATGTCACTCTCATGACTAAGATGAAGAAGCTCTGCGTCGTGCCAAAGAAATATATATACACACACTCGAAAAACATAACATTCTTCTTTCTCATTCATTTCATTCATCCCTACTTCTTGCGCAGTCTGGCTAAAAAGAGGATGATTTATGTAAATAAATCAGTCACAAATTCTTTTTGTTTCCATATATTTTATCTGTCTACTTTTCACAACTTTTTGTCCTTATAGATCCTTATATCCTTATAGATTGCCCCCTATCGTTGCCTGAGCTTGAGTTTTTGGCTAAAACCTACGATTCATGTTTTATTTGTTTTAATTCTTCTTTTAAAGTTCCCTAACCACAAAAGGATAAAACGGAAACCTAATAGGATCACTTGGTTGTCCATCTATCGTGTCAAGACCCTTTTTCTTAGGAATGCGTAGAGATATCAAGCTGAAATTGATATTAAATACTCAGGTCCACTGTCCCTTGGACAAGTCAAACTTCTAAGCCAACGTAATCAAAAGATACAGCCGTTAGTGCTACAAATTTCGACACTCGCAAGGGAATCAAAACCTACAGGGTACTTCCCGTGAACTTAGAATCTTGAAGTTTTGTACGAAGCAACGTCTTAAAGCACAGATAAAAAAAAATTTTTAGTCATATAAGATACGTCTATAGGTTTGTATGAAACCCTCTGTGCGCGAGTCTGGCATGCACTGGGTCGGTTTTTTAATTTAATGTGCCTAATCACTCATTTCCATACGTTAAACTAATATTCCTCAATTTTTCCATTCCACTTATATAGAGGTTGGTAAAGTATACCTATTCTACCTACCTACCTACCTTGTACATAAAGTGTTTAAAAAATAAATAAAAGCAAAAATTAGTATACCTCCTTTCTCAAAATAGTTACAATATGTAAGCCGGTTACATTTAGGGTATTTGCATTCAGATCTCTATCTAGTACAATAGGAAAGCAATTACCGGTCTCTAGACTAAGTTTACCTAGAACAAACAGTGCTACACTCAGATGATTGTCTGATATTAGATTCAGAAATGTTAGTACTTACGTATTAATTAATTTACTACCACAACTGAAGTTCAACTCAAATAGAAATTCGTGCTCCACACGGTACATAGGTACGTTTGCATTTGACAAAGAATGTTTGGTTTGACTCCATATATTAAAATGTATGCTGAGTGATTTAATGTAATTTTGGGAATGTTTATTTGATTTGATTGTTGTTTGAGAGTTAGGCGAGTTTTGAGTTTAAATTTAACTTTTTCACAAAAGTCATCAACAACCCATAATATCCCACTGCTGGGCTCGGCTCTCCTCCCAGGAGAGGGCTAAGGCCATACGTCCCCACGCTGGCCAAGTGCGGGTTGGGGACTGGCAAGACAACGTTGTGGCTACGTAATCTTACCGTTGGATGTTTTTAAGCCGCCCAAAGGCCTCCAACTAAGCTTCACGGCTGTTATTCTATGATAACAACCGGGACCGACTGCTTAACGTGACCTCCGAATCACGGAGACGCTCATGGTAACATGCCACCAGCGGTCACCCATCCAGGTACTGACCGCGCCGTCGTTGCTTACCCTCGCTGATTGTTTCTAATCACCGAGTGCAACTTGGCATGAGCGCCTTATTCACAAAAGAGTCGAAGGTATATGAATCTAATTAAACAAGAAAAAAATTACAATTATTTGGTCATAATATTTATTAGTTTGTGAAATTGATAACGAATTTTGATAAAAGTCACATTTTTCTTTTCGTTAGTCCAAAATTGAGAAACTATAATTACTTGAAATCACAATCGTATTTCTAATCACCATTTTTGTGACTGTTAACTAATACCTTAAATCCAAACCGTTCAAAGAATCTAAACTCTTCTGAAAATGAGATCATTATTTCATATTATACCACAGAATACACTATACATGATATGAGAGTATCACAAGAACTTATTGTTGAAAGGGTGTTAAACCGCATAGCATACACGAATACAAAACGGATATCCATATCTATTTGATTAACATGCAAACACCATATAAATACTAACAATTAAACCACATCCTTTGTTAGTAGGTACAGCAATAAATAATAAATTAACATAACAATAACGTTGACTAATCTCGGCTTGTAGACACCTACTTAGTGCAAAATTACTGCTCTCAGCTATCCCCTAAGGATTTCAAACATGGTCATAGATTGAAATAAAGTTATGAGTTATTCGTTTTGTGCCTAATATCACTTATTTACTGGGACATTAACTGTCTATAATTTCTCCTAGCTAGAATGAATTGAGTTGCAAAATTTAAACAAAGTATGATATTATCAAGCAATTTAGTGATAATTTATAGCACTTTCTATTCATTATATCCTATTTTCAGGGCATGTAGAATATAACAGATAAGGTTTATTATATCTTTCCTTAATTTTCAGGTAGTCCCGCGTGTAGCGTCACTATTGTCACTTGAGCCCAATGAAAAACCAGCGCCTAGTTTTTCGCCTAACATAATGCTTAATTGGGTCTAGTTTTGGCTTTGGGTAATCATTTTCGTTACAGCTTTTGTTCATTTTTATATTTTGCTTGTTGTTGCCAAAATATTTTTTTCTTTCTTTTTCTATTACTATATACCTAGTTATATTTATTTTATGGAATACGTCATGAAATTCTACTGTCAAATACTACTTCTAAACACTTGTTTATACCTGGCATTTGTTTTGACAGTGTTTAAAAGAAATTAGGTACAGTATGAAGTCGTCGTAAATACAACATATATACCTACATATTATAAACTTAAGAACCTATTATGTACATGATGAATGAACATGATATACATATTAAATATATAATTGTTTAACGTTTTTAAATAGAGTTAAGTATATATAGTACTTCGTCTTTAAACTCTGCTACATTTTAATACGTCTGTATAACAGTTTCATTTTGTACACATTGACGCTTCTCCATAAATATACTCTATGACATTATTATGTGACCACTTGCAGCGTCCGGATCTACCTAATTAAGTGCCTGCAGTTAATGTCTCCAGGATTTATAGCGGCAAGACACCTTAAGCAACAAACTTGTCGCCAGATATTATGTGCGTTTATTTTTGGAAAGAAAGAGAAAAAAAATTCAACCAAATAGGTAGTTTTTAGTTATAAATTTACTTATGCCTTTGGCCATTATTGCCAAACATTTCTTCCAGAGATACTTAGATAAATAAACTAGATAAAGATGAAAATTATTAAACTGGAATTTATTTTGTTTGAGTGTGTTTAACATATAATAATAATAATATTTATTTTTCTCCCACAAAGTTAATGTTACACTGATATACTATAACTATGATTTACAATTTTTGTGGAAGTCAGGAAGCCAAACTAGGATAAAATCCTGTGCTATGGATTGCTGGCCCCCTCACGAAATCACACAATTATTTGTCTTTTTTTTTTTACTTTAAATTGTCTCCTTCATTATTTATTAAAGAAAAGATAAAATAAAGCAACTGAAAATTAATGTTATTAATAATTAAGTAAAAGTATTGTATATGTGTATTTGNTGTGTGTGTGTGTTTGTGTGTGAATGTTTGCGTGTGTGTATTATGTGTTTGTTTGTATAGCGTATGATATTGTATGCTTTAATAGTCAGCAACGACATGACGACCGACACTGTAAGATTAGGATACAATTTTAAGGAGGGCCTCTGTTTCGTCGTAGTCAAGGGTAAGAAGCCATTCTGTAATTTTTCTTTTACATTTAATTCTTGTCCCATCAACAACTGAGAGTAGCAGATTAGCTTTATTATACAAGCGACTCGCTCTAAAACTGTAAAACTTTTGTGCAAATGAGGTTTTCACCGGCACAGATTCACAGACTGCAAAGTGTCTTCGGGAGTTAGTCTTTTCATTAATAGCTGTATAGTTTATGGAGACATGTTTTTTGAGAATAATTGCTAAAATATAAAGTTTTCTAATCGTCAAGACGTTTGCTTCATTATAAAGACTGTTTGTGGGATAGAGACGCGGCTTAAAAAGATCAACTTTTAGAATTAGTCGTTGCACTCTTTCAACATTCAGAATTTTTGTTTTATCTGCGCTTCCCCACGCGGAGATACCGTATGATAAAACGGACTGACAGAGGGACTCATAAACAGTCCTTATCAGTTTCCAATCTGTATCATACCTGAGATTTTTAAATATGGGAATTAGTTTTCGAACTTTTTTTACTAAATTTAAAAGGTGTGCATTAAATGTTAAATTTTTGTCGATTTCTATGCCTAAATATTTGATTGAATCAGTTTTTTGAATGATTGGACATGAGGTACAGTTTCCAGCGTGTGCCCGGCTACAGCTATGTGCGTAGATGTTTGAATTTGTGTTGTCAGTTTTTTTATTATATATTGAGAATGTAATATATTTTGTTTTAGGAGTGTTTAGTGTCAGTTTATTCAAAGCGAGTCAATGATTTACCGTGTTGAATCCTACTTGGGCAGCACGATAAGTTTCTTCCCACGTCTCTCCATAGAAAGTTAAAGTTGTGTCATCCGCATAAGAAATAATATTACATTTTTTTAGATTTAGCTGACAGAGATCGTTGATGTAACAAAGAAACAATGTAGGACCTAAAATGCTGCCCTGAGGCACCCCAATGTCAATAGGGCTATCAGCGCTTTGTATATTGCCAATTCGAACCGACTGATATCGATTTTGCAGAAAATCCCTAAAAAATTGAGTTGTGTACCTCTTACGCCCATATGTTCCAATTTCAGCATTAGTCGCCTTGGACAGACAGTATCGAAAGCCTTCTGAAGGTCTATAAACACCGCCAGACATTTTTTGCCATTGTCCATCTTGGTTACAAGAAGCTCAGTGAAGCTATGTAAACAATCTGTGGTTGACCTTCCTTTCCTAAAGCCATATTGATTGTCTGAAATAATCTTTTTTTCCTCCAGAAACTCAGTCAGCCTATTATTTATTATTCTCTCCAGCACTTTAGAAATTACGGGAAGCAGCGAAATAGGTCGGTAGTTTACAAGATTGTTTTTGCTACCACTTTTAAAAATAGGGACTACGAATGATTTTTTAAGGGGGTCCGGAAAAATGCCTTCCATTAAGCACCTGTTAAAGATGTGAGTAAGTGGAGGTACAACGAAGTCTTTTACAAATTTAAGTACCTTTGCAGTAATGTTATCCCACCCTGCTCCACAATCCGATCGAAGGTTTGTTATTAGTGATTCAACTTCCTGTTCAGTCGTTTCCGAAAGAAAGAACGAGTTGTGTCTTGATGAGATCTTTATGACCTCTGTTGGAAGAGAATTTTTTTTTTAATCATATAGTAGGTTTTATAAGAACAACACTAAAAGGCCATTAACGTTTTCAATTAAGAACCTCTCTATGTACTGTATTTGAAATACAACAGACAACTGAATAAATAGAACTGCATTTAATACCTTACAGTCACGTGTAGAGCCGGCCATAAAACGACAGTAAAACAGCACTAGATACGAGTATCTATGGCAGAGAACTGATCTCTAGTTGTAAAGTGTTATTCGTATTGGCACTATCTGTCTGGAGTGAATAATTTAAAATTAATAAATGCTAAGTGATAAATATTTTCATACGGTTTTAGTAAGGTATGACACAACCCCGTACAATGATGACTGGCAAAGAAAATAAAATAAGTGCACAATAAAGAATAATTTTACTTAATAACGATGTAAACTTGGTCAAAATATACAACACATTTAGGTATTGTATGTAAGCCTTTAGCGATTCAGTAAATAACTATTAAGATAAACATACCGGTATATCTTCAATAAATGTTTAAGCAAAAAAAGACAAACATACACATACCTACGCTCGAAGAACATGACCCTTACTCTGACACAGTTAGGTAAAAATAACTGTCAGTTAAAGCAAAAGAAAAGAGAAATGTACTTCTTTTAAAATATTTTTATAATTTTTGCAATGTACCACCTTATTTGAGTTATTCTTTATTTCAAGCTACCACTGACTACTCTTAAGGCCGGTGTTATCACTTGCTGATAAAGTTCTTGATTACTTATCTGTGAAATAACCACGGATTACAATTTCACAACTCTTAGATAGAAACATTAATCAACATTATATTTACATACTTTTATCAACAAATTCTATCTGTTGAAGTGTTATCTGGCAGATAACCATCTGAATATTTTTAGGAACTATTAAACTTAGAACTCGTCTTTATCTGAGAACACAGCAGTGCCCCCGTCAATTAGAACACGCGAAATACGGCACGGCCGCACCATCCTTTTCTCGAAGCAGTTTAGCCCATTTTCGACCCTCTATAACTTTGTTGTGGATAAAACTAAAATAGAAACTTAATCATCAGTAACCATGCAGGCATTGTATAAACACAGTATGTCCCAAATTTCATTCAATGATTTAGTCCGATTGCCAAGTCAATCTTTATTGGACTTGATATTATATGGATCCCAGAATTTAATACAGTAGTAGAACTAAGAGTCGAGACTTTTTACAATTTATGTTTTTTGGTGGCATAGATCTTTCAGTGATTAATGTAAATCTATGTTAAAAGAAATCACTTCACGTGTAATCAAGATCCCAAATGAGAGCCAAGTTCATTCATTATGGTATATGCCTTAGTTATTCACTTCAACGACAAAACTTGTGGGATCTAAATGGGTTCCAAGTTCAATGGTCAGTCCTGAAATTTATATATAAGAACATAAAATGTTTAATAGCAACTTAAATATAAATTCTTCTTAAAACTTAGGATAATATGTGGAAGCCTAAAGTTTGACTTGCCTAGTTTTCATATACGAATTATTATTAAGTACCTTCTAACATAGTTACGGCAGAGCCTTAGGTTTGATGGCTAATTTCTACCAGCAAGCCAAATTTCCTGAAGAACGAAATAAGAGCCTTAAGTTTTAGAATTTTATTCGACTGCTTTTTTTATGTTTGTTTCCTCAGAAATTTCGATTAGGTGGATCGATTTTTATGATTTTTTATTTTCTTAAAAGCTGGTGCTTCCCTTATGGCCCCATTTAATTTGGTCCAGAAATTGAAGCGATTTTCGTTTTGTTAAAATTTCGTATTATAGTTGCTAAGCTCGCTTTTAAACTATCAGTTTTTGCAAAAGTTATCCTTTTCACCAATACCTATATCATCATCATCAGCAACTATAACACATGAAAAACAAATCAAATGAGACCCAAAAAACAAATTGTTAAATCTATAAAAATAAAATAAATTTGGAGTCTGTTTGTAAATTCGATTTAATAGTTTTAATTCATTAATAGCTGAAGGATTGTAACTAGCCAACCAAAGTCGTTTAATGGCCAGTGGTCCAACTATGTCGACAAGAACCTACGGCGTACACTAATGAGAGAGTTTGCTGACCCGTGAGGTTCGTGATGGTAAACTGGCCGTACACTGTGCCAGCTGGCTAAAGAATGTAAGTACTTGAAATAGATATGTCGGCCAGCTAATCAGCCTTCGTTTCGGAGAGAGCAGTTAAACGCGGAGAAAGATTCAACTTATCTTGTTTATTCGCTAAAATGTTCCTTATAATATAAACAAATCTGGAACCCAAACGACGACGGAGAAGCGAGCCCGATCTTGTGAATTGACAAATAGGGACGAAAACGTTTCATGTAAATATCAGCGCGCTTTGAAAATCAGTTCATTTTTTACTACGAATGCTTATAAGGTCACGTCGCGTCGTCACGGTGAAACGGCTCGACGGGACGGCGCAACGTCGCCACAGCATAATGCAATATGGTACTTACGTCAAGAAGGAATTTAAAAAAACTGTCTGTTTTGATTAAAACCTAGAACGGTTGGACCGATTTTAAGTGGACTTTCATTGACATAAGGTATAACTTGGACTAAGTACTTTTATTTTAGACTAACTTCGCCCCGCGATGTGATTTGTACACTACTGCACTATGTTAAGGCTGCGAACCCGTAACTGTTCGTTTGTCTACAAACGTGCAATTCAATAAACGCAAGAATAATAACTTCTTTTTTGCTTGAAATGCCTTTATGAAAGTGAAAAGGTGTAATATGAGGTGTAACTTGAAATATGTGGTTTTATATTTACCTCTTGTAAATAGTATTTATTCGAAAGATAATTAATGGTCTCACACAAATTAATGTCAACAACCCATAACACCTACACAAATCGACGTCCCCAACATATTTTAAGTTGTCTACGGCTTCAGGCCAATTACAATTTGCTATCCTTGACACTGACTTTAATGAAAACTACATTTAGCTGAGAAATTTTAATTCTTAATAAATCCATTTGAATTTTAGGCATTACAGATAATGAATTCTAATGTGTTTTTCTTTTTAGTTTTTAAAGGCACTTGAAAAGCTTTTGAAATATTTAATTTTACATCCATTTATGACTTAGATTTATTTCTGATTTTGTGTACAAATCTTTCAATTTACAGTTTTTGAAAGAAAAGTATAATTTCAGAAGTAATTACTTAATAAAGAGGCTATGATTAAGGATGTTTTTAAAACCAAATCAGTATCAAAATGTATTAAACGATTTCAAATTACGATAAACAAAATACTACATAAATTGTAGCGCTTAACATAACTTAATCCGTAAAAAAAGATTTAAAAAACAATCAATTGCACGATAAAATATGACTGTACTGTACTAAGTAAGCTTCTTTTAAAATAACTCTATATATACACATTTTAATTTAATTATTTTAGTAATATCTTCATTCATAATGCTACAATTTATAAAAACTGCAAGCACAACAATCTTTGCACAATTAAATATATTATAATAATAATTGAAAACAGTGACATCTCTGTACTTATATAGGAACTTCTGATATCCTTCATACAAAACAATGCTATATAGATTCTAGGTGGGACGCTACTAGTACTGAACAGTTTTCATTATATATTTTAACGCTGAAGATTTATAAATGTAGTAACTAAGCTAACATTTTAATATCACGCCTATCCAAGAATAAAGTAAGACCAATTGTTGAATTTTTAATTTTTTCAGCGAATCATATTTCTGTAGTCAAACAAAAGTCCAAATTTCTTCGCGAAATTAGAACATTCACATATTTTAGTATAACTTAAAAAATAGACTAAAGTCATGTACTTTTATACAGTACGTTAGGTTAAATAAATTAATTTTAGGTGATTCAATTCAATTGTTGTACTAACTCTGCGTTCTTTGTGTTTGTTGCTTATAGTATAGTATAGTCCCCGCTATGTATTCTTAATACAGGAACTCAGACCAATTAAAGATATTAAGATGCTACTGCGAACAAGGAAATGAAGCTGAATAAAACTAAGCTAGAGGGGATGTATTTTTTTATGTCGTAGGGGGCAAACGAGAAAAACGTCGGCTGATGGTGAGCTATTACTGCTACCCGTGGCCAGTAGGGATGTATGAACAAATCATAGAATGATGAGTGTGGAAATATCGAAGAAAGTCGTCCAAGGTGAACATTTAAACAAATTTTTGCTAAAACATAGTACAACATTCAATCTAAAGAAATCACGCAATATCATTGTATTGTACAACAAGGGCTACCGGCTCAATTCACGGTGTACTGAAGCACAGCACTGGTTTTCAGCCGGCCCCTGACATTTAACTATCAAATTGACAGGAATCAACGAGTACGATTGATTTGGACGTAGCAAAAGAGGAGTGTCAAGTCCGCAGTAAATGGAGATTAATTGTCTCTCGCTACTAATTTGAGAAATAGGCGTGCGGTATGACGTTATGTGTGTATGTGAAGGTAAGCTACTACTAAGATTACCTCTTAACTCTTTATTAGTGTTCTCACACCATAAAAGTATGCACCCGCAATCAATATTTTGGTTTATGTACATATTCTGGACTCATTTTTTATTTCTTTTTGTACCTGTGAAATTTGATATTTTCAATGTCTGGGGGTCACTCTCTGGGTGTTTATCACTTAAGAGCATCCCTAGTAAACACTCCTATCTTCAACCAATAAACCAGTTTTCCATATATTTTCTAATCCATTGCTTGACCCAATGTCTAGTAAGAAAAGAGAAATTGTTAAATTTTGTTAGCATTATGCAATAGGTAATTTTACAAAATTTAAAATGAAATACTTGACTTGCTTAAATACGTAAACCTAATATTTTCTTTTAAAGCACTAAAATTTATTCAACGAAAACTTACACAAACAATTGAAGTTTGCATAAAGAGCCTATCATTTTCCAAAAACCTTACTGTGATATAGTATCTGTCTGTTGATTTTCGTTTTTGATAGCTTTAAATGAAAGTAAACGAAGCATGGCGACTGTAATATAGTCTAACTTTATTAAGAGTTAAATTGAATCTAGTAAATTATTTTGTAAATGGATTTTGACCCATCGTCGCTAAGCACTTTAGAATGGCTGAACGAAAGTTTGTTATGGACTATGTTATGTTAGTTATTACTTAAATAATTGCTTTTACAACTATCTAGTATAATTTTTAAAGATATTTCTGAAACTTCACATTTGAAAGTGAAGTATCACTGGATTTTTTTTTGTATATTTATAGATATTAAATTTTTTACATGTTTATATTTAATAGTAATATTTATTACGGTTTCACGCTTTAACTTAACGTCCCGCATTGATGAAGTAAAAAGAAGATAAAAAATATTGACCAAGAACAAACATGTTTAATAATATCAATACTCTAAAAACACTGTTAATGATGATATTTATCTTATTTAGTAAGTGAGCTTTCGGTAATTACTGTAAGAGTAACCAAATAAACAAATTCTTCATAACTATACTACAGAATGAAAGACAGAGAGCCACTCATTAGGCAAGAAAATGGCAAGTATATTCTTGCCTACTGAACTACCTATGTCAATTCAGTAAAAAAAATTGGTACCAACTGTGGAGACTATCTGAGTCTCCACAGTCGGTGCCAAAACTCTACTTTTTATTTTACCAAGGCTTAATAAAGAAACTGCATATTTCTTAATTTAGGTCTCAATTGCGTCCGGTATGCCAAGGTCGGAGGTCACTGGGACTGGTAATTTATACGTAGATGTGGGTGGAAAGATTTATGGCCACACCTGGGTACAATCTTTTCCAACACCTAACATATTGTCCGAAAAAAATATATCTTTTATCTTACATACATTGTCCGTACTTTTCTGTATGTGCAGATATATAAACCGCGATAGCGTAATTATCATATTAACGATTTAAATTTATTAACGATTTAATAAAGAAACTAGCTTCGAGAAAAAACAGTAACATACCATTTTTGTACACAACAACTAATGGGTGAAAACAATAGAACTATTGTTTATGCTATGGGGAATTCTCTGAGGAATCAATCAGTTCTAATATTGGGCTTAGTTTTCTATCATCATTTTAGATAATTGACACTCCATCATTATGTGCTTTTCAAGAAACTTTTTGCCTAGCACAACTAGCCTCCTGGTATTTCCAAACTCAGGATACTACTAAGAAAATAATATACTCCCTAAAAGGGCCGCAACATATTTGTGGTTTCTGAGTAAGATTCATTATGAACCTTCACTCCACTACTCGTTTTGTCCTATATCATAAAAAAAACATGGTATAATAAACAAGTAAAATGTAAATATTCATATATTACATGAAGAAAATAGGCACGCGAATTTATCAAAATATGAAGCTTAATTTTAATATAGAATCCACAAATCCTCTAAGTCTGAACTACCGTTTTTGAGCCCTGTAATAAACCAGTTGGTGCCTGAAGCGTGTTTTGATGATCTCTGAATCTTGTTTACTATAGCTGAATTAATTTAGACCTAAATTTATTTCTAGATTACATATTGCATGCTTTGATGCTGACATAGGGGTTGGTTAGCTTTTCGTAAATTGTATTAAATATCGGTGTGTATATATATAGCAATGTATAGATAGAGTACAGCAAAGGAATATTATGTATCAGAGAGTAATAAAATGTAAGTACTGGATATCAATACATAGAGAAGTCTATCTTTTCGTTATGCCTTCAACGGTTGAACTGCTTAATTTTTATTTTATCTACCGCAGAATTTAAATTGAAAATGGTAAAGAGATTTATTATTTGTCTAAAAATGACCATATTTTACCGCATAACCAATAAAAACATGTTACACAACGAGCTTCAGAGAAGAGTTTTTAATATAATCATGAAATTTTTGGTTGTAACTAAACAGAATTATGTGCCTCCGGTATCCTCATTCTTGGCAAAATACAGCGCAAGCGCTGTGTCGCACCGGTTTTCTATGTGTCTCTCTATATCGCTCCCGTCGAACCAGCCCATTCATGCTGAAACGTAACTCTCCCACGGTCAATTTAAGACAATGATTCAAAAAAGTAGTTTTCAGTGAAAATAATGCAATGCCAGTAAATATTTGGAGTTGTCTACAACAGATCAACATGCGCAACGACTTAGAAAATATTGACTGAAGAATAGTGTTTACAAACATAATAAACTATAAAAAAATAAGTTTGACTTCTTTACGTATTTTGTTTTTTTTGGAAAAAATAGCGTACCTAATTCTTTCATTTAAGTACTATACTATCAAAGTTAAATATCTTGAAATAGTATAGACTGCATAAAAGAACCAATAATGCCTACTCCCTAATACTTTCCTTTAATAGAATCGATTCAATGGGATCAACCCATATCGTTATCATCTAGATTGAGTTCTAGATTCGCAAAAATCTATTTTCCTTAGTATTTCCTCTCTGCAAGACTTTCATTATTTTCTTATTTGGGACTTTTACCTTTTACTACCAAATATCTACTATAACTAAAATATTTGACCTAATTTTGACCAAAAGCTTTTTGTTGTGGTGATGGTTTATATTATAGGTTTAAAATCGGCTATAGCTGCACGTAGCCTAACATTCTGAGTGTAAAATTTCAATGGCGATCTTGACCTGAACTGGCGGGCGCAGGTGACGTTCTCAAGTCAACATATAAGATAATAAGAATAACTTGAAAGTCGGACTTTCGCCCATTCGGTAATTTTGGTCGTTTATTTAAAATGGTAATGAGGTAACTGCAAGATTGTAATGGGGTTTGAATGCGGCGTTAAATTTTAAAGGTTAAGGGGCATTTGAAGATAATGCTTAGTTTTAGTTAGAAGAATTTGATTAAATGCTTCTGGTTTCTTCCCCATGGTAATACACTACACATTAGCAAATATGATAAAACTTGAAGATGGTGAGGTGGACAGTGATATGAAGTATACACAAATTCACGAAATCAAATGTAACTGCGTATGAACAAAGGAATCAATCATGAACATAATACTAAGCTGTTACTCTCAATCCTAAAATCTACACGAAGCTCAATAAATAAAAAAAACTAGCAAAAAGGGAAAGAAGGTATCGTAAAAGGAAACTATCTTGAAGGCGGATCATATCAGAGATTTATTGTTGGACATCAAAAATAAAAAGTTACCGCGCTAAGTCGCCTCAGGGACGCAGTTTGGACAAATGATGGTATACGTCAAAGTTACGACCACTCCAGAGGTTAAGGATACTGTACTAAGTATAATGAAGGGATGGACGTGCGTTAGAATCAGTTGAACGACTCAATCACTCTTTTGAGACGTGAAGTAATACGTTTTTATTCCCTTCTTTACCTTTCCCAAGTGCTTTTTAGAGGTAAGAGTCATTTATAGTTTGATTTTTATTCTGTCAACATTACCTAATATTGTCCTGAAACTCATACGTTTTTGCTTTACCGAAATTTAAAGTTTATTTTGTTAATTTTTTGAAGCTGTTAATTTGTTTTCTGCCGTACTTTCACCTATTGAAATATTTCAATGACGTTAAAGTAATTTATAAAGTCAATGAATTCTTTTATTTATTAACTCAGATGTCCCTACCAACAGAGGAGTTGCATAAATCGTTGCAATTCTGGCGAATGGTGAAATATGGAAAGTGATCTCCTTCTATGAGTACGTTACACTGCGGTTGGAGTCAACAGAACTGTATCGGGAAAGGATCAATCTTGCTCGAAGGAGGCGGCGAAGGGGAAGGGGTAGGTGTCGCTAGCTTTCCAATAGTTGCCTAAAGATTGTAAACGGTGATATGCAGGTCACCCGAGAAATGTACTATGCTTAGTCATCATGCAATCATGAAAACAAATAATACTTCCATCATCATCAGTCTATCGCAATCTACTGCTGATTATAGACTCGTCAATGACACAATTGGCAGAAGCTGGATGTGAGAAGTCGAGAATCAAACCAAGTCGTGAATATTTGGAGAAGCAATAATTATATTTGTCATGACAGAAATATTTTAATGCACTCAAAATAAAGTCTTGAGTATGTGCACTGTGTAAATATAAAAAAAAAGTTTTTTAGGACAGGTGTATCGGCTAACATGACTTGTATAAATGCAAGCGCCGTAAACCATTTTTTTCTTAATTTTTAAATATTGTCAAGCATGAATTTGGCCCGGCGATAGTGTTTATCGTGGTTAAAACTGATTAGCATTTTATAAACAATCAAAACTTAACAACAAAAATTAAACCTCCCAAATAAGCAATTTCAAACCGTTATTTAAAACATATTAATATTTATGATGTACCGGATGAACGTCGTTGACTCCGAACTGAACAAAAAGAAATAAATTATTAATGCAAACATGCATTAACGAACTTCCGAATGCACTGCTGATTATTTATACACGTCAATGTTGCATATTGCAAAATATTCAATCGCGTAACTTCAGTGACCAAGAAGTAATTGGCAGAAAGGCAAATGAATAAATCTGCTGGTGAGGTTCTAATGCGCATAACTCTGAAAGTAATCGAGACAAAATAATAGCACTCTCATACATTTCTACAAACTTCAGCGACATTAAGTAGAATGTATGCTGTATTTGTAATTATACAAACTCTCAATGCACACCAGATTATCGAGTGGATTTATCCAGGAATTTTGTATTTGCAAGTGAAATTCTGTGCGCATGTAATGAACTGGTATTAAAATATTTATATAACGAAATTATATTGCAAGACACATTCATTTTGATGGAGTGTTAAAGAAAAACCGCATAAAATTACCTGTTGATTTTTCTGAAAAGTCATCGTAATCCACATATATTTATTGATTATTCGTGAATATTTATGATAGTATATACACCTCATTAAACTGTTATTTCAAACTTGCAGCCAACCGGCCTGGCTACGCACAGGTCTTTATAGGAAATATTATATAGCCTACGTTATTCTGAGAATCTTCTCAGAATTACGTAGGCTATATCAAAAATTAAGTCAGAAAAAATTAAGCTGTACATCTGTACAGCTTAATTTTTACTAAACGTCTTCAACAAATATCGGTATATTTCAGCCAAAATACTCAAAAACTCAACAAATTAAAGACTAAAAGCTTCCTCAACAATCACTTTATCTATTGGTAAACCCGCATGATAATCTGTGCAGTAGCTTTTGAGTTTATCGTGAACAGACAGACAGACTGACTTTGTATTATAATAATATTACTATAAATATTTGACTCGGTTTACCAATTCTCTTTACTTTCCACATTTTCAGAAATAGTGAAGCAATAACCTTTCTCTAATTTCAACCAGAGATAATTAATTGGTAATGGTTTAAATTTACTTTAAAAAGTGTAAGCCCTCCTCATATTGACGTTGACAAGAGAAAAACAGATATTTTTTTGGTTGAATTAAATTAAGGTGGAATACTGTAGCCGCGTTGGAACAACACAAAGATTCTGATTTATTTTAAAATATATTGTTTTAAGTTTAATGTTTTTTTAATTGCTAAGGTTATATGATTACGAATATCATCATATTTGTGATCATTTAACCTTAGCGATTAAAAAAATGGTTTAAGATACTTTTAGTACAGAAAATGTTGAAGCTTGTTAAATGCAATTTAAAAAAAATACTTACTGTCTTATTTTAATTTTAGCAGATAATATTTTATATATTCAAGTATATAGTAAATAGTTCTTACATACTATGCTAAATGCAAATTGGATTCTCCCTTAAAAATATATTTAGTTTTGGGTGAAATATATTCCTAGGATTGGCGTTTTGATTTAATAATTTTTGAACTGTAAATAGGAGTTATTAAATTTAAATGGAAAGGAGTGTGGAGGAACGTGTGTAATGTCCCCCCAACCCAAAGGGAGGCTCCCCCGACCAGGCGAGGTGATCATGCCTGGCAGGCCACTGTCTAACGGTTGATTTTGGGAAGTTATGAGCTAATCGGCGCAAAAATTTCTGTTGCGCCATTCAATATTGGTAGTTTCTTTGTTTCCTTTGTTACTCCGTAGTTCAACGCAAATTCGGTAGGTAGCGCTGTAGTAGTCTCTGTTTTTGCACTATATGTGAAGGTCGCCATAGGAGGTTCAATAGTAGTTAATCATATTAAATTCAAATTTAAGTATTTTTTTTTTTACCTAAAGCTACTAGCAGCAGTTTTGCACAGTAAAAGTCATTTATCACGATGATTCTTTAAACTGAAGTAAGTTTTTGCTTGTCCACCAAAACAAACACCAAATTTAACGTGAAATTTATCAAAATACATACGTGGAGATTCGCATTCAAATCGGTGAAGCCCCTTCTGAGATTAACGCGCGCAAAACACGTGGAAACCGCATTCAAATCGGTAAAGCCACTTCTGAGATTAACGCGCACAAACACACAGACATACAATCAAAAATTCTAATAACTCTTATTTTAAGTTTTGTTATTTTATTGAATGAACCCGTTATGAATCGTTTTTCAACATCTGTAATTTATTTATTTGGACAACCGCTTGCTTTTCATTAAATCTTATGTATATTAGAAACAGTAAATTCGCTTAGAACTAGATCAAGTGAACAAAAATTTAAGGTAGCACAACATGCACCAATTATGACAAAAACGATGCTGAAAAAGTATAAAAAAAGATTTTCAGGACACTGGATTTAACAAAATATAGAGATATACATATTCAAGTTTGGAAAGCCGGAGTCAAGCGTTGTTTATGTATGTATTATGGTAAGTTTCTATGTAACGTTGTTCGTAACATGTCGTGGGTTTTCAGGTGTAGAAGCGAATGATTAACTCGATCTATTACGCGGACAACTATGACTTGGCTTATAAAAAAAAAAAAATTTTTTTAATTAAATGAAAAAACAATCTGTAATTAATGTTAAGATTCAATTGACACACTTGGATATTTAAAAATCTAGAGGCAACCGCACTGCTTGAAAGGAGGGCACGGACTGGCAAAGACCAGTGAGCGAGTACAGGCCTTGAAGAGTCGAGCTGCTGACTAAGCAGGATAACAGCTAGGGCAACACTTCTCAGATATAACAGTATATCAGTAACAGAAAAATCATTTTATTTAGAGTCGATAATAGATAGAATTAGTATAATAGAGGAAGACAGAGGTAGTAAATCTACCTGTAATAAATCAATATTATTTTAAACTCACCATATATTAGAAGTAATTATACAAAGGATTAAAACCTAGCCTTCAAAAATATTTGCAATTTAGATGAGCAGAACAAATATAAGG
>PKRV01002251.1:0-38708 GCA_003709505.1 Hyphantria cunea
CAAAATGTGTTTGTGTTTAATACTATATCGATACAAAAAGTGTTGAAGAGTTAATCAATTAAGTGAGTGAGTTAGTTGCGTTCACGTGTTTTTGAGAGGCGTTTTGCCTAAACAAGAATTTTTATGAGTTTTATTTGTGATAGTGCGTTCCATTCGATATACTTCTCTAGGAGGTAAGTTCAAGGCGGTGAATTTGTGTAAATTTTTTCGTGTTAACTACTGTGTCGATATAAAAAGTGTTACATATTTAATCAACGTCAATGAATTTTGATTTGACATTCTGCGCAAACGGTTGGTATTGGGTGCGTTAGCTGCGAAAACTCATTTTTTAAGAGCGTTTACCTCTTCACAGTTATCAAATTATTGATTTGTGCTAGTGCGGGCCATTCGATATTACTCTTCAGAAGGTATGTCTTAAGTGGTGAATTTGTGTAAATGTTTTCGTGTTTAACACTATATCGAAACAAAAAGTGTTAAAGAATTAATCAATTAATTGAGTGAGTTATTTGCGTTCAAAGTTTTTGAAAGGGTTTTGACTTAACAATAATTTTATGAGTTTGATTTGTGATAGCGCGTTCCATTCGATATACTTCACTGGAAGGTAAGTTTGAAGCGGTGAATTTGTGAACATGTGTTTATGTTTAAAAGTGTATCGAAACAAAAAGTGTTGAAGAGTTTATCAATTAAGTGAGTGAGTTAGTTACGTTCAGGTATTTTTGAAAGGCGTTTTGACTAAACAATAAATTTTATGAGTTTGATTTGTGATAGCGCGTTCCATTCGATATACTTCTCTAGAAGGTAAGTTTTAAGCGGTGAATTTTTTGTAAATGTTTTCGTGTTTACTATGTCGATTCAAAAAGTGTTAAACATTCAATCAACGTCAATGTATTTTTATTTAACATTCTGCGCAAACGGTTGGTAGTGAATGCTTTGGTTGTAAAAACTCATTTTTTAAAAGTGCTTTAACCTCTTCACAATTATCAAGTTATTGATTTGTGCTAGTGCGGGCCTTTCGATTTTACCGTTTAGAAGGTATGTTTTTAGTGGTGGACTTATGTAAATGTTTTCGTGTTTAATACTGTATCGAAACAAAAAGTGTTAAAGAATTAATCAATCAAGTGAGTGAGTTAGTTACGTTCGCGTGTTTTTTAAGGGTGTTTTGACTAAACAACAAATTTTATGATTTTGGTTTGTGATAGTGCGTCCCATTTCGATAAACTTCTCTAGAAGGTAAGTTTGAAGCGGTGAATTTGTGAAAATGTGTTTGTCTTTAATACTGTATCGAAACAAAAAGTGTTGAAGAGTTAATCAATCAAGTGAGTGAGTTAGTTACGTTCACGTGTTTTTTAAGGGTGTTTTGACTTAACAATAATTTTATGAGTTTGATTAGTGATAGTGCGTTCCATTCGATATACTTCTCTGAAAGGTAACTTTAAAGCGGTGAATTTGTGTAAACGTTTTCGTAATTACTACTGTGTCCATTTAAAAAGTGTTACATATTCAATCAACGTCAATGTATTTTGATTTAACCTTCTGCGCAAACGGTTGGCAGTGAGTGCGTTATCTGCAAAAACTCGTTTTTTCAAAGTGCTTTAACTACCCAACAATTGTCATGTGATTATTTCTGCTAGTGCGTTCCATTCGATATACTTTTCTAGAAGGTAAGTTTGAAGCGGTGAATCTGTGAAAATGTGTTTGTGTTTAATACTGTATCGAAACAAAAAGATTTGAAGAATTAATCAATCAAGTGAGTGAGTTAGTTACGTTCGCGTGTTTTTAAAGGGTGTTTTGACTAAACAACAAATTTCATGAGTTTGATTTGTGATAGTGCGTCCCATTCCGATATACTTCTCTAGAAGGTAAGTTTGAAGCTGTGAATTTGTGTAAATGTGTTTGTGTTTAATACTGTATCGAAACAAAAAGTGATGAAAATTTACTCAATTGATTGAGTGAGTTAGTTGCGTTCAGTGTTTTTGAAAGGCATTTCGACTAAACAACAAATTTCATGAGTTTGATTTGTGATAATGCGTTCCATTTCGATATATTTCTCTAGAAGGTAAGTTTGAAGCGGTGAATTTGTCAAAATGTGTTTGTGTTTAATACTATATCGATACAAAAAGTGTTAAAGAGTTAATCAATTAAGTGAGTGAGTTAGTTGCGTTCACGTGTTTTTGAGAGGCGTTTTGCCTAAACAAGAATTTTTATGAGTTTTATTTGTGATAGTGCGTTCCATTCGATATACTTCTCTAGGAGGTAAGTTAAAGGCGGTGAATTTGTGTAAATTTTTTCGTGTTAACTACTGTGTCGACATAAAAAGTGTTACATATTTAATCAACGTCAATGAATTTTGATTTGACATTCTGCGCAAACGGTTGGTATTGGGTGCGTTAGCTGCAAAAACTCGTTTTTTCAAAGTGCTTTAACTACCTAACAATTGTCATGTGATTGATTTCTGCTAGTGCGTTCCATTCGATATACCTCTTTAGAAGGTAAGTTTTAAGAGTTGAAATTGTGTAAATGTGTTAATTTTTCTACTTTGGCGAAACAAAAAGTGTTGAATAGTCATTCAACGCGAATGTATTTTGATTTAACATTCTGCGCTAATGGTAGCTAGTGCGTGCGTTAGCTGCGTTAACTTGTCTGAAAGTAATTTAACTACGTAACAACAGTCAAGTTATTGATTTGTGCTAGTGCATGCCATTAGATATACTTCTTTAGATAGTACATTTTAAGCGGTGTATCTATGTAATTGTATTTGTGTTTACTACTGTGTCGAAACAAATATTGTTAAAGAGTTAATCAAATAAGTGAGTGGGTTAGTTGCGCTCATGTGTTTTTTAAAGATGTTTTGACCAAACAAAAATTTTTTAGTGTTTGTATTGAGTTATTGCATTCCATTCAATATTCCTCTCGAGAAGGTAAGTTTAAAGTGATGTATTAGTGTGATTGTGTTTATGTTTACTATTTTGTCGAAACAAAAAGTGTTAAGTATTTAATCAGTGTTATTGTGTTTTGATTCAATATTCGCCGTTTTAGGATGCGTTTGTGTCATTGTGTTCATCTTTACTAATTTGTCGAAACTTAAAGTGTTAAGTAGTCAATCTACCTTTATTTATTTTGATTTGGCATTCTTCGCAGATTCCAAAAATAGTATCAAAACTTTTCTTCTACGAGCCACGTTTCTGATATATGACGATCTCAAAAGTTATAATAGTTGTTATTGTTGATATATATAGAGTTATTATATATTGTATATTATATATATTGTAATATATATTATATTAGAACCAGTTCAAACTTTACTTCCATCTGCGCCGGAAGAACTGCTGAACACAATGTTTTGCAACTGCAAAAAGGGTGCAGTTGTAATGCAGTGCTATATGTGGTTGCAAAGAAGTCGAACTGATTTGTTCTTTGGTATGCACGAATTGTCAAGACCGGTCGTGCTCTAATGTTCTGATATAAGCGTGCTCTAATCACAAACAAAGGAGGATTCGTTTTATTCCGACGAAGTGTCATGCGATACATCGCTATTGACGCAATTTACTTGCATCCAAAATGAAGATGAAGAAGAAGCAGGAGAAGAAGAAGAAAAAGAGGAAAAACAAGAATTAGATCAAGAAGAACAAAAAAAAATTTGAAACTTCCGAATCAGGCGAATGAACTTCACCACTTTTTTTTATTTACATCGCGTTTATGTTTTGCAACCTTTGAAAATTTCAGTTATTTTGCAATAGTTTCACATCAAACAGAATCACAACTGACCCGTGGAGTAGGCCTACTGGGGAAACCACGTTAAAAAAAACGCGCTAAGTACACTACCTCATAGGTGGCGTGGAAACGTGTGCATATTGTGACGATAATAACTTTTATAACTTTTTGATCGTTGTGCCTCAAAAACGGTGGCTTGTCGGAAAAAAGTATTGATACATTTTTATAGATAATTTTATGATCTACAATATTCGTCAAAAGTACTTTTATGATAAAACTTTCCATTTGGCTGATAATTACGAAACATTCATTTTTTGACCTTTGAATATTTCTTTCGTCACACGGAAATGATTGAGAACTTTTAATATTATTTACAATTATGTTTTAAACCATTTTACTGATTTTCAGCTTGTACGGATTTTATGAACCTTCGAATGTCTAAATTGACCGGACTATAGTGGGTTTTGATATAACATTCGTCGCAAACGGTAAGTAGTGAGTGGGTTAGTTGTATAAACTTGTTTTTCACAAGTGCTTTCACTAAACAACAATTGTCAAGAGATTGATTTGTGTTACTGCGTTCCAATCGATATAACTCTCGAGAAGGTAAGTTTTAAGTGGTATATTTGTGTCAAAGAGTTCATCTTAACTACTCTACCGAAACAACATTTTTAAGAAGTTAATCTGAGTCATTGTGTTTTGATTTAACATTCTTCGCCGACGGTAAGTAGGGACTAGTTTATCTTTATCAATATGTTCTAAAAAGTGCGATTTCGCTACGCGCTGTCGAGAGGGACGCACGTGTTTGACGGTCTCTCACCGCCCGTGTTCGTGACGTCACTTCCGTCCGGTACAGGGGTCGTTCACCTCGTGTTCCGAGCGAGGTGACAACAACATTACAGCCCTGCGTTCGAATGCCGATCGACCACGGTTTGCGCGTAGGTAAATTGTTGTTACCACGCTCATATCGGCCCCTTCGGACTTTGTGGAGTACACTACTGTCTTCGGCCCCCGGTCTGCCACCAGCGGCAAGCCCCGGTGAGTCGGTTCAGTGGGTGCTCGGTGTCGAAAGGTGCTGGTCGTGTAACGCACCGTCAAGCCGCCATCTCAAATGTCGTTGAAGAAGAAGCAAGAAAGAAAGGAAGGCGTAAATTAATATGCCACCTCCGTGCCACAGCCATCTTACACCTGCGTGTCGAGCAACTCGCCCATCGCAATCGAATTCCGGGGTCGCGAAGCGAGTGTAAGTTCGCTCTCGAGGCGCAGCAATGTCCGCAATCAATCGTGTGGTGGCCGCGAATCAAGCGTCCTTAACGCGCCGCCCCACTCAGCCATCGCGAGTATTACTCGCTGAGCCAAGTTCTCAGCCGAATACATAATCGACTGCTGCCTTAACACCCACGTCTGGAGCTGAGGAGGAATTCTTCACCCTCTCCGAGCTCTCGCGCCCGACTACGCCCCCACGCTCAGTGCTTCGACCAGCAACTTAGTCGTACCTGCCCCAGCAATACCGTCTGCCGCACAAGTCCCAGCGATACTAACTGCCACACCCGCAGCAATACCTACCGCTGCCTCTGCCTCTACACCACCTACATCTGCCCTTACAGAGCAGACACGCCCGACACCTCAAAGGCTGAAAAAGTCGGCAGCACCCCTGCCTCGTTGGCTCCTGGCCCGCAGCACACAGCCGCAGCGGACCGATTTCCATCCCCACCTCAAATGGAGGAACGTCGAGTGTTTTTGCACGACGCCCCACTTTAGCCTACCATCGACCACAAAAGGGTCCCCTATGGAAGTCATGGGACCAACCTACGCCGCTGTTGCCGGTGCACCCGCCACTGCATGCGTCGTCGGCCTAGCTACTACCTCCGATACTGCCGCTCCCACTAATGCACCTATCGCCGCTCCTACTGCTGCCATTAATCTTGGCACTACCTCCACTGTTGGCAAGAAACAGCCGACCACTCGTTATCCATCCTTGGTGGTAGAATCACTCCCGAACTGGCCTACGCATTTTCAGGAATTTAAGAACCTAATTGGACACACACCAAACGGCCGCCCATTCGGAAAGGGAGTCCGATTCATTCCAAAGACAGAACAGGAGTACCGCACCATCCAGCGGTATCTGTACTCGTTGGAAGCTAAGGAGAAGATCTCCTGGTTCCCGAGTTCGTGCGCCCTATTCGCGCCCGTCAGGGCCGTTCCGGGCGTATATACTTTGGTCAGCTCACGCGCACCGCCAGCCTTACGCCGGGCATTTACGAAGTTAAAAAAAAGGACCTTATATGCATGCCCGGCATACACATAGAAGCATGGCGAAATAAAAAAGGCCCCGCACAATTCCACAGGTGCCAACAATTTCGGGACTCTTCTCACAACTGCCACAGGCCAATTTCCTGTGTGCGTTGTGGTAAAGCTCACTCAGCCCGCGACTGCCCACGTCCTCTGGAGGAGCCGCCAACGTGGGCGAACTGCAGAGGAGCGCACAACGCAAACAGTGCTGTCTGTCCTGTGTTCAAGCAAGAAAACCGGAAACGGAAGGCTGGCACTATTACGCGCACATCTACAGCACCCCCAAAAAAGTCCACCATAATCGAAGATGGCTATGCTCCCGCCTCACTAGTGGCCGCAGCCAACTTACCACGGAAGGAGCGTGGGCGTCGCAAGAGAAGACGCAGGAAGAAGGTGGAGAGAAAGGCCGAACAGGCAAACGCATCCCGCAAAGAAGTACAGGAGGACGCCGTGGTCGCTGCCCCAACAGAGGGGACAAAGGCGAAGCGGACTGTTCAACCGGAGCCGGCTCCTGAGCCTTCCACGGTAAACCTGAACTCAAGACTTACCAGCGTTATCAGTACCCTACAGAAGGAACTGATAGCACTATTGGAGAAGCGGGGCCCTGTCCCGCTGATCCTTAACTGCTTAACAGAACTGTGTAAATCTGGACTCACGTAGGCTACATATTCTATTCTGGAACTCCGACAGGATGTCACCAATGAAGACCAGGTTATTGAAACTGCTGCTGGCTAAGCGGCAAGTTGATATAGCCCTGCTCAACGAGACCCACCTCAGTCCAGCTGACAAATTCAAAATGGGGGTATCATGTCTACCGGGAGGACCAACGCTCACTAAGGGGGAATGCCTATAGGGGTTTAGCAGTCCTTGTCAAGAGAAGAGTCATCCACCAAGCACTACCAATACCAACATTGCAGTGTGCATGTGCCTTGGGCGTAGAGGTCTGCATCGGAAGCCAGCCCACCCGTGTGTTTGCGTTTTACAAGCCACTAGGGTAGGGCCTCGCAGTATCTGACATCCACATCCTGCTGGATTCACCGCTACCCACCATAATCGCCGGAGACTTTAATGCAAATCACACGGCGTGGAATTCCAATACCAATTGCCCGGAAGGCCGTCGTCTTCTAGACGATGCAGACCGGAACGCGTACCAAGTATTAGGGCCAGAGGTCCCGACGCACTACCCGTATAGCGTGGCCCATACACCGGACGTCATAGACCTAGCCGTCATCCGGAACATCGGCGCGGCTGTGTATCTTGACGTCCTGGACGACCATCTCATCTCAGACCACCAGCCAGTGTGTTTGACCCTGGATGACATCCCACAAACGTTCCAGCTACCTTCTCGATCACGCCAAGAGTGGCGGGTCATTGCCGAGCATATGGCAGAGCTCTTGCTTTCCTTCCCAATTGAGACAACTGATGACGTCGAGAAGCTTACGACGGATCTCAGCGCGGCCATACAGACCGCACTTCGAAAAGTCAAAGCTTGACGTCGCTACCGCAAGGAATCCTTTCCAGTCCCCCGCCCACATCCTGGCGATGATAGAGAAAAAGAGGAAACTGCGCCGGCAGTGGCAGAACGTCCGATGTCCGACCATGAAGTCCCAGCTCAATGCTCTGACTGCGAAGATCTCTGCCAGGTTAGCAACAAACACGGCGGAGTCGTGGCAAAATACCATCGAGCGAGCCAGTGAGGACTGGTCGGGTATACACCGACTGTGTCGTCAACTCTCTGGGAAGCCTGCTCCGATAAGGCCCTTACTGACCAGTGACGGTACCCCGCGTTACCGTGCCGAGGACAGAGCGGAGATGTTTGCCGACTTTTCGGAAGCACAGTTTCGACCGAACCCTACCCATAACACGCAGCACGTAGTAGAGGTCGAGAGGAAGCTCGACTTATACTTCGATCAACCGATAGCCCCGACCGAGGACCCCATCCTTTTCTCCCCTGGTCAAATCTAGAGAATTATTCTCCGGATGCACCTCCAAAAAGCACCAGGTCCAGACCGGGTTACCAATGAAGTCACCTACTTCAATGGTATTCTCCGCACTGGACACTTTCCCACGAAATGGCGACTAGGCAGAGTCATCATGCTGCCTAAGTCGGGGAAGAACATCCACCTACCGGGAAGCTATCGCCCCATCACGCTCCTCTCGACGACGTCGAAGTTGTTCGAGAAGCTGCTACTGCTGCACATGACGCCACACGTTCAGCCTAGCGACGAACAATTCGGATTCCGAGCTGAACACTCCACAACTCACCAACTCGCAAGGGTAATGCACGACATCACGGCAGCGCGTAACAAGCACGTGCGGGTTGTTGCAGTTTTCCTCGATATGAAGAAGGCGTTTGATCGTGTCTGGCACGCCAGTCTGCTATACAAGCTGTCCACATCTGCTACTCCACACCGAGTAGTGAAGATCGTGACCACCTTTCTGCAAGACAGATGCTTTCAAGTGGCAGTTGAAAGCGCCTTGTCTACAGAGCGACCCATAACTGCCGGTGCGCCCCAGAGAAGTTGCCTGTCTCCAGTGTGTTATTCTTGGTACACAGATGACATCCCCGTCACTGATGGCGTTAAACTTGCCCTGAAGGCCGACGACGCGGCCTACATTACCACATCAGGAAATGGAGCCAAGGCTGTTACCAAGATGCAGCATACTCTAGATGCACTTCCTACTGGCTGAAGGACTGGAGACTGACGATCAACGTGGCGAAGACTCAGGCGATCTCCATACGAAGCGTGACACTGCCGCAGCTGAAGCTCATGGGGCAGAGTATCGAGTGGTCCACGACGGTGAAATACCTCGGCGTGACCATCGATCGCACTCTCTCCATGAAGCCCCACATAAACAACGTCGTAACCCAGGTTCGTGTCGCGCGTTCCCTTCTGCGGCCCGTACCAGTATCGTCCCAGCTGCGCTCCGTGCGAAGCTTGGTGTGTACAAGGCGTACATTCGCACCCGTCTAACATATAGTGCCCCGGCCTGGTTTGGACTCGTTTCCCAGACCAACAGCCGCCGGCTGCGTGCGCAGCAGTCACTCGCACTGCGCACCCTCGCAAACGCTCCTCGCTTTGTCCGGAACAGGACGATCTCCAGGGACTTGCGCGTGGAGAGCCTGGATGATATCGTAGGACGCATGACTAGAAACCTGTTCGTAAGAGGTGACGGATCGCAAGCCCGCCACCTTCGGGAGCTCGCACGTTATCATCGGCGACCACCGGACAGGTATGGCCTGCCACGAGATCTTATTTCTGTGGTCGCCCCTCCCAGACAACCTTTGATACTCACTGGACCATCCCAAACATCCGACCTTTTGCTAGCTGACGGGCGCTCCTCAGGGTCTATACCCCCAGGAGCTCGACCTCGCTAAGCACAGGTCACAACACTGGATCAGCCCCGGGTGTCACTGGCAGGTCATTTACCTTGTGGGGTCTACCCACAAAGACACGACCCAGTCACGTCCCCCCCACTGAACCGAATTTCCAACGGGCTCATCTGGACCCAACCCAGTGACCCGTCTGTAGTTGCAGGCGGCGCAGATCACTACTTGAACAGGCATTAGAACTGGAAAAGTTACCCCGAGACCCTAGCTGGTGTCTACGAGAAGAACCTAAAGAGCAAAGAAGTAATAATAATTAAATAAAAAGCTTAAAACTGTGAAAAGTAAAAAAAAGTGCATCTTATTAGTAGTTCTTAGTTAATCCAACTGGTGAAAAATAGACAAACATCTAAAAATCTAAAAACAAAAAGAAATAAAGTACATAAAACTGTGAAAAAGTAAGGTACATCTTCCACGTTAAATTAACTGGTGAAATAATAGAACTTAAAAAAGAATCAGAAATATAACCAAAACAAACGTTTCTAAAACAGTGTATCTAAAAAAGCGAGGGTATTTATGATCATGCAATTGCCGGTGTCATATAATCAGCTATTCGGTACTTTGTTTTCATATTTAAGCAGTGAATAGTTTATATAAAAATTAAAAGTTCCTTCATTCATTCCTCAAAAACAAAAACTAAAAGTACAAAAACCAAAAGATTAAAGTCATTAGCATGATTTAGATGAAAGCGCCATCTAGTGTCTACGGTGCCAACGTGAATTGACCTCTGCTTGGTTGCGGGTGAGTTAGGAATTTCTCAAAAGGGTACTAGTACTCGCCAACGCCATCTAACAGCAAATGATAAAACACCAAAATCAGATCATCAACTAATTATCGGTAACTTATTTAAGTTCTATGTTGTGCTCACAAGAGGGCACCACTTGTATGGAAACAAATATATTTTTCAAACCCATCATTTCATTCAAAAACTCATAAAGAAATATAACAATGGAAGAAATAATGGCAACACTACCCTAAATTCCAAAAGATCTAGACCAAAAACTTGCTATAACAGAAAACGGCATAGGAATTACAAAAACAGTTACGGAAAACATGAGTGTGATATTAGATAAAAAATTAAATCACCTAGAACCAAAATACACAACCCTTAAAGAACAATTTGAAAAACAAAAAAAAAGCTAAATATGTTGGGGCAACAGGCAAGAAACAGAAATATTGTATTTTTTGGCATTGAAGAACATAACTCACCCTGCTCTTACTCTGATCTAGAAGCGCAAATCACTAGTTTCTAGTCAAGTTATCTCAGAATTAATATAGATCTTTCGAATCACAAGAAATCAGCAAAATAGGGAAAAAAGATGTCAAAACCAAAGTCCATCAAAGTGGTCACAGTGTCCACCTTTGGAAAAATAAATTGAAATATTCAAACAAAAAAGCTATTGACAGATACAAACTGCTACATCAAGGAAGATGGCCCATAACATATTTTAGAGAAACGAAAAAGGCTACAGAAATAATTAAACATAGAAAGGGAAAAGGGTAACAAAGCAGTATTGAAGGACGACCAGATAATTATAATTGGAATACATCGGGAAACAATAAAAGGTCCATCCCAACATCGCCTCAAGACTCCTATAACCGCAACAAAGCAACGCCTAGTACTCAATCAAAAGAGGAAAATAAACGTACATCATCATAAATCATCATCAACAACCCATAATGTCCCACTGCTGGGCTCGGGTCTCCTCTCAGGAGAGGGTTAAGGCCATCCGTCCCAACGCTAGCCAAGTGCGGGTTGAGGACTGGCAATACATTGTGGTTATGCATCTTGCTGTTGGATGTTTTTAAGCCGCCCAAAGGCCTCCAACTAAGCTTCACGACAGCTATCGTATGATAACAACCGGGACCGACTGCTTAACATGACCCCCTAATCACGGAGACGCTCATGGCAACATGCCACCAGCGGTCACCCATCTAGGTATTGACCGTGTCATCGTTGCTTACCCTTGTAATTGTTTTTAATCACCCAGTGTAGCTGGGCTATAAGCGCCTTGTATGTACATCAGTATACATCGCCCAAATCCTAACCGATTATCCAGAAGATATGGTCAAGCCGGGGATTATCAACTACCTTGTAAAAAAAAATCAAACCAACCAAGTTTTGCCAATAAATAATAAAAACAAACAGCAATTGGTACCCCCTCTCAAAGACAAAATAAATATAAAACACGACAAAGAGAGCTATTTTCCAAGCCGACTGGTAACTGAAGAAGAAAATGACCACCAGCCTCCAAAGAAACAATAAAAAACTGACCCAAAACTCAATCTCACGACAAACAAGTTACACATAGCAACAGACAACGTCAACACACTCCCTTCACATGGTAAACTGTTAGAACTTGAAAAAGCTCTAAAAGAAATAAATTATAACGTCATAGGTTTCTCAGAAGTCAGAAGATTGGGTAGTCAAATAGAAGAATATGAAAACACGATATTACTCTATGTAGGCTCCATGCCAGGAATTTACGGCGTGAGAATCCTCATAAAGAAGTCCTTAAAACCTTACATCGAACAGTTTACAGGCTTCACGGAAAGAATCGCTCTGTCTGTCAAGACTATAAGCTGCGCATTATACAAGCTTCTGCCTCCACAACACTATCAAATGAAGAAGAGATAACAGAGTTCTATCAAAAGTTGAACATACCAATAGAGGCATCTTCTAAAGTCCTTATAATAATCTGAGATTGTAATGCAAAAATAGGGCAACCACTGAAAGATGAGCATATAATTACAGGATAATATGGATGGAATCAGAAACTATAGAGGTCAACGATTAATAGATTTTGCTTTTGACAATAGACTTTCAGTTATCAATACTTATTTTAAAAAAAAAACAAGTCGCAGAGGGGCCTGGCGTTCACCCGGCGGAGCAATAAAGAACGAAATTGATAACTGTCGAATCCACCTAAGCTATTCCTAAACATAGAAACACTTAACCTAAACCTCTGTACATACCATAGACTGGGACGAGGTTCAATAATATTAAAAATAGCAAGTAAGAGTCGAATTAAATTCACCAGCACTTTTGATGAATCTGCGCTCTAACACGAGGACGTTACGCTTAATGCAGGGCACTAGAGTAATTATTGTACACGCTCACGGCGCTTCATGAGCTAGAGACCCCTCTGTCATCAGTCCCTGGTCTGGCATAAGATTGCTGCAAATATAAAAAAAAGTCGTTCCCCAAAACTATTATTGAAGTGATATCGTAAATAAAAACTTTTTTTCGTGCTTACATTGTAATCTTTGGCTGAAGCCTACGAGATAGATCAAAATAATACACCTTAAGAAGGTCTACAAAAATGTCCGAGATGGCGTATGTTTATCTCTCAGGGATAACCCACAATAAAAAAATATATCAAGTCATTACACTGTTGTAACACAGAATGTCTTTCTGTGCGCGTGAAATGAGAACCTGAAAAATTTACAGTCCATTTTGTATCGGGACAAAATACTATGCCTACTCCCTCCGGTCTGCCGGCTGAGTTGTTCTATGCCTTCCGTGTGAAATTATACCCTGTGTGCTATCTTTACTACATGACAATACTGCATTGAAGCATCAATCAATTGTCATTTGTTTAAAAAATAAAACTAACTGACAGACCTTACACAGATCCAACTAATTTTAATTGAAACCCTTCTATGCGTAGATTAAGTCGTTAACTGAACTGTATTGCATCTGATAATAAGCTATTCCCCAAAATGATAGTTATGTAATTAATAAGAACAACGCAAACCTATACCAGGTTTGCGTCATTCCTATAAATTGATTCTATTCTATTCTATAAATTAAATCGCACTGAGAACCACTACATAAATAAATAAATATTTCGAACATCTTACACACAACGCCATCTAGTCCCAAACTGACCAGATGGGTACCTGGTAACTGATATTAATATATATATATATATACCTTTTTGTAAATACGTACATATTACACATAGAGAACACCCGAACCCCGAAACAAATATTGGGAGATCATCAAACATTTGGTCCAACACAGGAATCGAACCGGAGACCTCTAGCACAGCAGTCGCATACGCTACCACTGCGCCACCGAGGTAGTCAAAATAATAAAGTGTATAGTTAAGAGCACACACAAATTATGCAAATTTCTACACTTGATCGTGAGTTCTATTTTCAGTTCAACTTTAAAATTTTATTAACGCTTATGTAGAAATAAAAAATATTTATCTGATAACTATTAACTAAGCATATTACCAAATAGTTCTTAGCTAATTGTGAGTATTAGCTCACTCGTTCCTTGTAAATTAGCCCCATGTGAATTTGGAAAAACAAAACTACCCGAAGGGTGGAAAGAAGGAGTAATTTATTGCTTACTCACATATTTTAATGCTGAGTTCTGTATAAATAAAAACATTAAAAATAAATTAAAACACCGAAAAAACTGAAAAGCAAAACCCTTAACAACTAAAGTTCTTAAACTAACGTGTTAAACTAATAATTAAATAAAGCGCGGTGTGCGGCACGACACGCCATTTCACCGGAAACATAAAATATTGTCTTAAGGAAATACTTGGAACAGTGACGTCAGGCAAACCACAATGGGTATTTGTATAAACAGTTTCGTATCTTACATTCTAAAATTATTTTAAATTGTAGAATTAAATCAAATTTTACCGTGGGAGAGCCACGTTTCAGCATGAATGGGCCGGCTCGACCGGAGTGATACCACGGCTTCACAGAAAACCGGTGTGAAACAGCGCTTACGCTGTGTTTCATCGAGTGAGTGAGGATACCGGAGGCCCATAACCCAATCCAACGCCCCCTATCCCTCTCATAGTGTGGGACACCATGCTGCATTGTTCTTTTTCGCATTGAGGATGGTGACCACCACTCTTGATTCTGCTCATGCTTTCCATCAGGCAGGGCAGGGGCAGAGTCATTTTGGCAGCTCAAATATAACAAAAAAAATCAAAATACTG
Source organism: Hyphantria cunea (assembly GCA_003709505.1). NCBI lineage: Eukaryota > Metazoa > Arthropoda > Insecta > Lepidoptera > Erebidae > Hyphantria > Hyphantria cunea. The sequence goes on from PKRV01002251.1 coordinate 14,362, forward strand.
GAAGCTTATAGTGAAAAACAAAACGTTAACAATACTCGTACATGCAAGCGTAAAGATTAATAATATTCAATTTCATATCTGATTAGTTTTAAAAGAAACCCCCGGTTCAACTAGCGATCTAATGGCAAAGTGATTTAAAACATAAAGAAAATAATTTTGATATCATTTTTCATGCCAGTGCACGAGAACAACCTGTATCACTAATGGACATAGTCCTTTTTAGTAAGCTGTGCAACTGTAGGACTTTCGGAGGCTTTGTGTGTAAATACTTTTGACAGTTGGCAACACTTTCACTGCTCTTGACACATGCACACCGCTACGTGTAAACTTCATTTTGGTTTTGTCTTTCGAGCAAGATAGTTCTCGACAAATTAATGTTTACGAAAATAATAACACGTGTCTCTTTAGTGAGCCATTCTAAAAGCTAATTAGTTCGAGTGTTAAAATTATCGCGAGTGAATTGTGCATCTCGATTTATTGTCATTGACGAAAATTATATCAAGAACTTATGTGACTTTATTCATTCACTGTGTCTACGGCGTCTCCATCTCCGCATCGATTGCTTCATTTTGAGTGGCTATTGTTTTCTAGATTGCTTTAAAGATTTTTCGATGTATTATTTAAATCTCATACACTTTTAAAAATCCATCACATCCTAACCTCCCACACGCTTCCGACACCTCAACGCCTTATAAACCAGGAGTCACTTGAAAGTCTCAACTCCCCTGGAGTATTAGGGAGATGTGGTTTGCATCGAATACTCTTTATTCCTACGCGTGGTGACAGGTTAAGAATACGGAGAGTATGATTTAATTTAATTCCAATTTGTAGACCATAGCCAGACCATGAGTCAGACCAGAGCATTGAAAAGCTAGAGCTAATAGAGCTAATAGTTCAAGCTAATAACCTTCTAGCTTGTCCGTGACACGTTTGGCTTTCTCTCATGCCAGTTGCCAGGCTCTCTTTATTATGACCAGGTTAAATACGGTCAAATGCAGCTAGCAGTATTAAGCGTTTTATAAAAACACTAAAGTATTTATAATTAAAACACTTTTTTGTTTCAGAGGACAATTCAGTTCCCTTTTATAATATAATAATTGATATGGATTTATCGAAGAAACAATGTTACATCTCAACATTTCTTTCCTGAAAATTGCAGAAGGACGCGCCATGTTATTCAGAAGAAAAAAATACGTTTGTAGAAAAAAAACGTCAGGAGAGAGAACGCTGCAGTGCCACGACAAACATCGACTGTGCATTAAAAAAGTGATAAAAAATAAATAAAAAGCATAAAACTGTAAAAAGAGAATAAAAATAACATCTTACTCGTTAATCCAACTGGTGAAATAATATAACTGGAAAAAGCAAAGGAAAAATAGACAAAAATCTAAAAAAAGAAAAATGACAAAAATCTATCTATCTATATAAAAAGGAATAAAGTGCATAAAAATGTGAAAAATTAACCAAAGGAACATCTTCCACGTTAAATCAACTGGTGAAATAACAAAACTTAAAAAAAGAACCAAAAAATAGACAGCAAAAAACGTTTGTAAAACAATGTAATATCTAAAAGTGAGGGTATTTATGATCCTCGTTTTTGACCAAGTCATTGCCACGATTTTGATAAAAGCGCCATCTAGTGTCTACGGTGTTAACGTGAATCAACCCTTGTAACGTTGCATGTGTGGCTACGAATTCCTCAAAAGAGTGCCAATTAATGTTGTGGGTTCAAATCCTACATGGGACAACACTTTGTGTGATCCATGAATTGTTGTTCTAAGTCTGGGTGTCTTTGTGTCCGTTTCATGTATGTTTGTAAAGATCCCCGCAACACAGGAATTTATATTCCTAATGCGGGAGTTGCCCGTGGTTGTTGTGGTACCTTTACAATACCAACCACGGGTAACACCGTAGGGCGCAGCTAGTTATTTATAATAATTTTTGAAACTCTGTGTTTAATTGAAAAACTGAAGTAAATAAAAAGAATAGAGCCTGGGCGTGATGGTGTTTGAGTTCCCATAACTCACTCGGTGAAAAGCAAACGAAAGTTAAGCTAAGCGCAGGTTTGTTTGAAGTTGTGATATTACTCCGCTAGAGCACATTTCAGATGCATAAACAGAATGTTATTTGAAAAATATGAACGAGGATGGTAACGATAACGACGCAAAACCTGAAAAATATTACAAGAACAAAAATCAGACTAGGATATAACGGTTGATAATAAATAGTTTAAATCACTATTTGAGCTATAAAAAAGTTTCTATAAAGGTAATCACAGAAAATTAAAGAAATAAGGCAGTTAAATAACAACTAAAACTGAAAACAATGAGTATTTATCCTGTGTTTTTTGCTTTAATAAAACGAAATAATATGACAACCGAAACGCCACACGCATTTCTAAAGAAAGGAACATTTATTAATACCACGCTTCTAAGAGAAGCTCTCTGCCCCATGTTACACAAAAAATCCATCGGTCCATACTTTAAACATCTGTTGAAAACCTGTTTGTTTCACATAGAAGAAAAACCACAAAAAAAGGTTTATGACCCACCCCTTCGAGAATATACCTTTCCAATATCAAATATTTCTATCTTTATAGTTAGCTTGTTGCTGTTGGCGCTATTATTTCAACACGATGGAATATTTTAATTAGGTACTGCCACACAAAAATTTTCAAACAAATTAACATTTAGAAACACTAGGCTTTTTATTTATTTATTCATTTAATTTTTTAATCAGCTGTTCACTGCACTTACAGTTTGCCCAACACCTACAGCAAGCCAGTACAATAATAAATAATGTTAAAAACTGGAATTAATGTATATTACATACTAATATTACCTACCAATAAGGAGAAATATACAAAATTTTAAAAATGTACACAAATTGGTATGGAATAATTCAATATCCGGGTGTGGTGACTTGACACATCGTGGGACATGACACCCGTTCCTCCACACGGGTACTGAGCAATCATAGAGTTGAGCAGACTAACTGCCAGGCTCGTGGGAGCGTATTGTGCCGTACACGTCCATACTTGCGGCGCGGCGAGAAGACGGCAACATCGTAGCCGTGTATACTGGTTTAGTACCCATAACATACAATGAGACAAAGTTAGTTATTTGAATTTTCTATTTTATTATTTGATAACAAATAATAGTGTACAATTTGAGAACACTAACGTCGCAGTGCAAGTGTATCCAGACCTGCCATACCGAGGACGAAAAGCGATGGATATAAATATGGATAGAACCCATACAGCTTTTGGTATAAAAAACATGCGAATTTCCGTTGGACGACAAAAATAATACTACCTGACCGATCTTACATACATCCAACTAATTTTAATTCAAACCCTTCTATGCGTAGATTAAGTAGTTAACTGAACTGTATTGCATCAGATAATGAGCTATTCCCCAAAGTGATGGTTATTTAATTAAAGGTAATGCGTAAAGGAATCGCTCCTTCTAAAAGTGTATTTTTTAGAACACGCTACAAGGATTTCTAGGAAACATTAATAGAAATTAGGGTTAATAATTATTAAACTATTAACTATAGTTTTCAATCTGCTCATAATTGTTAACGACTTAAAAAAGGAGGTGGTTATTAATTCGACAGATTAGATATGAAGAAGATCGATCGATTTTGATCATTTGCAAGATTGTGATTCCTATTTGATCTGACTTCAGTTTGGTCCAGTTCTGACTGTTGGGAATCGAACCCAACACTACCGCGCGAGTACGTCTGCGGAGCATGGCACCGATAAACCTCGCCAGTCGACCTCATCGAAACCGGTTGCCGGCGCACCTCGGTCGCGGTGGGGCGACCGGCCGGCGGCTTTTTAGAACGACTACGCTCGCGAGTGTCATCGGCGACGGTCGTTCCTTCAATATATCATAACGCGTTTTCCGGGATTCTGATTGTGATAAGAAGGCGTAAAATAAACCAGCAAAATTACAGTCCGCTTTTATTTAACGTCCCATGGGACCCTAACATTGGTGCTTAAGGATAATAGTCGTCATATTATAAGGAGGAAAGAAAACCGCTTCGTGTTCGACGTATCGGTGTTCTTCAATCGTGGACTTCAGCTACGCATAATACCTGCAGGAGCAGTCTACTTTGTCCTGCCAATGATACTGTGCAAAAGCATCCTCGTACATACGCCCGATTATTAAATTCGTTTGGAGGTCAACTGCGTGTCGGACTTTGTTAGTGTATATTTTGTAAACGCAATATATGTCATTCTAATGTTAATGTTATATTGGTTATTTTTCATCTATGATGTGTGGCAACACTGCTCTTGTACGCTGTTCTGTGTGTGTCGAAAGTTATCTCCACTTGTTATCAAAATACATCTCGGTTTATACTAATAATTAGTTTATGCCCAAAACCCATCAGGTTATGGGCCCAGGACGATGAAAAAGTATTAATTTCCATATGTTTCGTGCGAAATACGACACCGGCAAATTTCTAACCTCCTACAATAATACGGTGGCTGACGCCGGTCGCGTCTTTGCATTAAAATGGCGGGCTCTGCATCATCTAATTATATTTCCATCGAGAAGCTGAAAGGAATTGAAAATTACAGTTCGTGGAAATTTATGATGAGGATGATTTTGATTCAAGAAGAATTGTGGGAATATGTTGAACAAGAAATTAATGATGGTAAGAAAGTACAGAAGGCTTTGGCGCGAATCTCATTGTCTGTTCAGCTATCTGTAATTCNATTATTAGACCCTAACAACACTAAGCATTGTATAAAGGCCTGGGATGTAACATTTCTAGAGAATAAATATATCTCAGAAAATGTGTCAAATGACGATAGTCATTGCAAAGAGTTGTTCACACAAGAAGTAACTTTGAAAGTGAACAATAACTCTGAACCTCATACAGAATCATCTACTGAGGAAAATATATCAAATGAGATCCATTCTGATGACACAACTTCAAATAATAAAAAAAAAAAAGATAAATTGAAGTTGAAGTGAGTTTCAAATCTCAGATTTAGGACCTGCAAAGCATGTCTTAGGAATGAGAATATGTAAGTACAAGGACAAAATAACTTTGGATCAAACAAGTTATATAGAAAGAATGTTAAAAAGATTTAAGATGGAAGATTGCAAGCCAGTCGGGACTCCTATGGAGACTGGTATGCAACTTGAAAAGTCAATTGATAACAATGGTTCCAAATTAGATTACAGAAGTTTAATTGGATCATTGATGTACATCGCAGTGGGATCAAGACCTGCTATTGCTCATGCGGTCAGCTATCTGAGTCAGTTCAATAATTGCTATAATGACACACATTGGAAATCAGCAAAAAGAATACTTCGTTATCTGAAAGGTTCAAAAGATTTATGTTTAAATTTTGGAAAAGGTGAATTAGGTATTACAGGATATGCAGATGCTGATTGGAGAAGGAATGATACAGATAGAAAATGCTATACTGGTTATGTGTTTTAGGTTGGTAAATTTTTAGTTTCCTGGGAGAGCAGGAAGCATAGAACTGTAGCTTTATCCAGTACAGAGGCTGAGTATATGTCTCTTTCAGATGCCTGTAAGGAGGGTCTATTTCTTCGTAATTTTTTGCATGAAATATTGGGTACTCTGTATAAGATTACAATTTTTAATGAAGAATTTACCGAAGTTATTTAAGAATACTATTTTCCATGCTAGAACTAAACACATTGATATTCGGCACCATTTTATTAGGGAACATATTAGTAATGATTTCATGGCTGTTAAGTATCTATGTACAAAAGATATGATAGCAGATTTATTGACTAAACCATTGTCAAAAGAAATGCACAATGAATTTGTTATGCAATTGATGTTAAAACACAACTATGGTTGAATTAATTGATAGCTTTGTTTTTACTTGTCTATAGTTGAAGCTATGTTAATGTTTAATTAGTTTTTTTTTAACTGTATAATTGCTTGACTATATTGGTTTAAGAGCCAGTGTTAGTGTATATATAATATGTCATTCTAATGTTAATGTCATATTGGTTATTTTTCATCTATGGTGTATGGCAACACTGCTCTTGTACGCTGTTCTGTGTGTGTCGAAAGTTATCTCCACTTGTTATCAAAATACATCTCGGTTTATACAAATAATTAGTTTTCTTTATGCCCAAAACCCATCAGACTTTGCACCCAGCAATTGTCAATCAGCGTGGAGGTCAAAAAGGACGAAGTTTTTCAACCTCTATTGGAACCAGGGAATGGTTAAGACAATCGTGAGTCGTTTTCTTTTTGCTTGTCTATTATTCCATTCTTCTCCTCCACTTAATCTATTTTAGTGGCTTATATCTAGTGAGTGCTTCCCATAAGTCAGTATATTGCATAGCTTCCCATAAGGCATTATAGGCATCTAAAATTCGCTAATTTCATAAATATTGCTCCATTTAACTTTTACGTCATAGTATACGCATTGAGTCGCTTGCCTTTTACGTGTTGCTACCCAGCGGATCTTTTGTTCTCAGCTTGGGTCATAACTCACTAGTCACCTTCATTGTTTTCATTACGCAATATATTTTATTACTTCGAGTCGTTTATGATTTTCTAGTTTGTTTATTTGTTTAATAGTATCGGAAGAAAAATTGATTAGGAAACGTAGCTGTATGAAATCCAAGCTTAAAATATTTGCTGATTATTTAAATGTACTTCGCAGTTGTACTGAACTATATAGCTAGCAGCTGTAAAACTTAGAAACTCGCTTTAACAAGTTTGAAGAGTTATACGCTGATTACGACAAAATACAGTGGGACATCGAAATGTTATCGGACAACCTGGACGTCGAGGCTGAAGAATGGGAACAGTTTGAAAATTATTTCTACAAACTGGTAGCGCTAGTAGGTAGGCGTTCAACCTCTCCAGCAGCGCGAGGGTTCCGTTACGAGTTGCGAGGATGCACAGGCAAGTAGTGCTTTCAAATCTAACTGCGTAAGATTGCCAAAGATTGAACTAACAGTTTTTCGCGGTCACTATCAACACTGGCTTGAGTTTAGAGACACCTTTATTACTTTAATCCACTCAAGGACAGATATAGATAATATTAATAAGCTACATTATCTTCGTGCGACTTTTATGAGTGGTGGTGCATCTTTTATAATAGATAATTTAAATGTCAAATCAGAAAACTATGCGCCCGCTTGGGATTTAATATGCAGTAGATATGACAGCAAAAGATTACTTGTAAACAATCACGTTCAGGCTTTATTTAATGTTAATCAGATACAAAAGGAATCCTGTTCCGATATTCGTCATCTAATAGGTGTTACAAATAAAAACCTGCGGGCATTAGCCACTTTAGACCAGCCCACGCAGCATTGGGATACACTTATTATACATACGACGGCGGAAAAGCTGGAACGCCACATATTGTCTATCATAAGTCAGATCTTTGACCCATTAGGGCTTGTTAGTCCATGTTTGGTTGAAGCTAAACCCATTATGCAACAGTTTTGGATCGACAAATATTTATAGGTTGATGTGGTATCACAAGAATTAATAAATAACTGTTTGTCATTTACAAAGACTTTACCTCATATTAATCCTTTGCAAAATCCTCGCTGGGTTCTTAATAATGACTGTGACAGTTATGAAATTCATGTATTTTCAGATGCATTTCAGCGAGCGTATGGTGCTTGTTTATATATACACTCTGTCATTAAATTAGGGAACATAACTGTAAATCTTCTCACGTCTAAGAGCAAAGTAGCGCTGATAAAGCCTACAATAGTTCCGCCCTTAGAACTTTGTGGAGCGTTGTCGGCTGCAAGACTGTATGCTAAGGTAATAGCAACTTTTACTATTCCCATAGTAAAGAGTTATTTTTGGAGTGACTCTACAATTGTACTAGTGGTTAAATACATCTTTACAACAGCTTGAGAACTTTGTACGTAACCGCGTTCATGAAATTCAGTACATGACTGAGGATCACACGCGGCGCTATGTTAAGTCAAAGTCTAATCCTGCCGATCTGTTTTCGCGACGCCTGAAGGCTGATTCTATCAGCTCTTCTTTCGTGTGGTGGTCAGGCCTCACTTTCTTATTGAAAGGGGAACGAAATTGGCCCAAAATCCTGAATAGTACATGTGATCTCACAGATTTGATATCTTGTCCTAATATTTTACAGAAGAGTATGGATGTAGGCCCAATTCTTAATCTAGTTAAAAATAAATCTAATTTTATTTATATACAACGATCAATAGCATATTTACAAAGATTCTTTTATAACTGCCGTAATAAGACTAAGGAATTAAATGGGCATCTAACAGTCTATGAGCTTCAAAGTTCATTACGTTTATTAATTTGTAAAGTACAATATGAAAATTTTCCAGAAGAATACTCTCTTTTAAAAACAGGGAAGCTTCTCCAAAAACAAAATCGTCGTATTTCTTTGTTTCCTTTCATAGACGCAAATAATATTATTCGTGTTGGTGGCAGAATTAGTAACTTTCCCTATGGTTACAATACGAAGTATCCAATTTCATTATGTGGAAAACACCAAGTTACAAAAATATTTTTGATACGCTTTCATTTAAAATATTTACACGCTGGCTCACAGCTTCTTTTACCATCGTTAGGCAAACGTATTATACACGCCTTTAGGTGGTAAGAGTTTATCTAGACTATTCGTTCATAAATATGTTCGATGTTGCAGGTTCAAGGCGGACACTGTTCAACCCATAATGGGACAGTTGCCGTCTTCTCGTACTATTGTACGTAAAGGAAACTCTAATATTTTAGAGTTTCCTTTTTTCATACTTTTGTCGATTACGCAGGCTCAGTGTTGATAGCTGACCGGAAAGGCCACGGTTCTCGTCTTATCAAATCATGTTTGGTAGTCTTGGTATGTAGTACTACTAAAGCCTGTCACATTGAGCTCGTAACGGCACTCTCGGCTGATGCTTACATAGCTGCATTAAAGCGTCACGTCTTGGGAAGCCCCAAACTGTAACGTCAGATAACGGCACTAATTTTGTCGGTTCTTATAATGAGCTGTCAAGATTCTTAGTTCAGTCCAACATTCAAGGCCATATGGCCCAAGAAGAAATTGATTTTAAATTTGTACCCGCTTATAGTCCTCATTTTAACGGTTTAACTGAGGCAGCCGTTAAGTCTTTTATATCCCACTCGAGAAGATTATTACAATAACAAATTTAACCTACGAGGAAATGGTTACAGGCCTCACTCAGATAGAAGCCATCTTAAACTCTCGTCCTTTAACTCTTTTTCTACTGATCCCAATGATTTCTCTGCTCTTACTTCTACTCATTTCTTAATTGGACGGCCACTCTTGTCAGTACCAGAACCTCAAATCCAGACAGATAGAAACATCAGCCACCTCGATCGCTTTAAGAGGGTTGAACCCATCAAACAACACTTCTGGTAGAGATTCTCCTTAGAATATGTGGCTCAGTTACAACAGCGCACACGAGGGTAGAAGAGACATTCAGAGCTTAAGCTTGGTTCTCTAGTCTAGTAGGTTTCAGTGCGGGCCCCGCACTGAAGCCGCAAGCCCCGGCGGGGTGAATTCCACACAAAAAAAAACTAGGGAACCTCGTGGCGAACTGGTAGCACCAGAAGGTCAAAGTTTCACATTGTTAAGTAATTTAAGATAGATCAGTCTCCCGATGGGAACCTACCCTTTTATTTTTTAGATAAAAGCACTTTTTAGAAACAAACTTACACAGCTGTCCCCACTCACTACTTTTCATCTGCGAAGAATATCAAATCGAAAATCATTTTAACGGATTAACCACCCATCCACCAGTCCCCAACCCGCACTTGGCCAGCGTGGGGACGTATGGCCTTAACCCTCTCCTGAGAAGAGACCCGAGCCCAGCAGTGGGACATTATGGGTTGTTGATTGATTGATTGATTGAACCATTTAAAGCTTTCTTTTTGGTGAAAGTACTACATAGGAATACAATTACTAGAATAAATCATTGGAAACTTACCTCATGCCCAAAATACTGAATGGAACGCACTAACGGAAATAAATGGACGGAATACCTCTGTGGCGCAGTGGTAGCGAATGCGACTGCTGTGCTAGAGGTCTCGGGTTCGATATCCGAGTCAGACCAAATATTTGTATGATCTGCAAATATTTATTTCGGAGTCTGGGTGTTTTCTATGTATTTTATTTATATATTTACAAAAAAGTATATAAGTATTAATATCAGTTATCTAGTACCCATAGTACAAGCTCTGCTTAGTTTGGGACTAGATGGCGTTGTGTGTTAAAATGTCTGAACATATTTTATATTTTTTATTATTTTTTAATCAATTAACACTTGTTGTATAGTCAAAGCACTTTCGAGAATATATTAACACAGATATACCAATCCCTAATTATCATCTGGTATTGTCTGTAGTACCTAGAACAAGATAAAAACTGAACAAAATGAAAAATTTTACCAACGGGAACAAATAAAAATAAATCCACTAAGTCAAAATTCTGCTGATACTGGCTGAGTTTAACCAAGCTACTAGGCGAAAAGAAAAGGAAGCACCTTGTAAAGGAGATAATTGGATAACTGTTCGAGTGGGATGTAAGGTCACCAAACAGATAGAAAACTAAGTAATTGGTTAAGAAATCTGGCATGGATATCTGCCGAGACCTCAACCCACGCGAATACGTTGAGAGTGTCACTAAAGCGGCCTCACGGAAGCTAGGAGTGTTAAACAGGGTGAGACGGTTATTCTCGCCCGGGCATCTGTGTCTTCTTTACAAGATCCAGGTTCGCTTGTGCGTGGAGTACTGTTCTCACCTTTGCGATGGTACCGCGCAGTACCTGTTTGACGCTCTTAACCGGTTGCAGCGGCCAGCAATCCGTATTGTCGATAGTCCCGAAGCCACCGAGACCCTTGAGCCTCTACAGTTGCGTAGAGATATCGCCTCCTTGGCAGTCCTCTATCGCCTTTACCATGGTGAGTGTTCTGAAGAGCTCTTTCAATTGATCCCCCCTCTCCCTTCCTCTACAGAACAACACGTGCCGGCCTTAGAAGTCACCGCTTAAAATGGAAGACATACGTCCTCGTACTCATCGCTTCGGTGCTTCCTTTCTGTGCCGAGCGGTCAAAACCTGGAACTCACTACCAGCGCACGTGTTTCCTTCCCATTATGATTCCGGGTCCTTTAAGTGGGGCGTGAAAAAGCATCTCACCAGGCCGCAATAGTGTGGGTCACCATGCTGCATTGTTCTTTTTGGGATTGAGGATGGTGACCACCACTCTTGGATTCTGCTCATGCTTTCTATCAGGCAGGACAGAGTCATTTTGGCAGCTTATAAATAAAATAAAAAAATAATAAACGACTAGCAGGTAAGTACCTAAGTAGCTGGTTAAATAGGTTATTGAGGGAATTCGCAGGTAAGTTACTTAGCAGGTGGGTAACTAAACTAGAAGGCAACTAAGCTAGCAGGTACCTAAATAGTTAGGTAACGGAAGAGGTAGAAAACTATGCAGTTAGATAAAAAAGCTGGTAGGGAACTCAACAGGTGAGTAACTAAGGCTAGAAGGAAACTAATCAACTAGTAAAGAAGCCGATTGGATAACGTAGCAGGTAGGTGACTAAGCAACTTACCAGATGGGGAACTAAGCAGATAAGCACCTAAGTAGGTGGGTAACTAAGGAGTTAGGTAACTAGGCAACTTGGTTAGAAGGAAACTAAGCAACAAGAAACCAATGACTACTTACCGTCTCTCAATATTATAAAACTGAAACTCATTTACACAAATAAACATGTAACATTTATATTTTTTTATAGTGCTGAAGAAGAATACATTAACACAAAATAATCACTTCAAACTTAGCTCCTCGATATGATGATGAGTAGAAACGCTTTTGCACAACAAACCACTGATCAATTTTCATTTTATTAAACCACACACTCCTTACTGTTTCGGTATAATATTGAACAGAAACACATTAACACAAAAAATCACTTAAAACTCCCCTCCTGAAAATATTAAATAGGAACACATCTACACCCATCAATCACTTGACATTTATTGACTTTGTGAAAGTACTAAGAAGAAGAACAAACCTATATAGATGAAACCGCCACTTGTAGCCGTCCCCTTTCTTCTACTCTCTGTATTGCATTGCAACATATTTATAGAAATAATCCACTTAACACTTCCCGTTTTGTCATACTAGTAACAAGAATAGTATTAAGGAAGTAAAACATTAACTCAAAATATACTTACGGTCCCTTGATAATATTCATTAGAAACATATTTACAAAAATAAACCATTAAACACTTGCTGTTTTAATAAAGTACTCACTGTCTCCAAATGGTAAGAAATAGAAACACGTTTACGTAGATACAGCATTTAACACTTTCCGTTTTGTTATATTACTAACAAGAACACATTTACACAGATAAATCACTTGAAAATGACCTCCTCGTGAAATCTTGAGTAGAAACACATTAACACAATAAAACACTTAAATGTTATTAAATTATTTTAAAGTGCATGTTTTATTGTAAAATTATAAACAAACCTTAAAAACCACGTAACAAAATGAAATCACTCAAAGATACCGTGTTACTTTTTACGAGGAGATACCATTTTATTTTATAATTAGCAAATTGTTAAGATTAATAATAAAGTAAAATAAAAATACCCTTTTTACTGTGCGGAAATCCCCTCGAATATCAATCACCTCCTGGTGGCATGTCGGACTCGAACCGACTGAAACCACACGCCGTCTCGGGTACTAGGAGCCGGGAGATAGGTAGACACTAGAAAGCTTAAATGTTTTGTGTATATGCATAATTATATTGAAATAATATAACTATTAAAATACAAACAAAACTATTTTTTCTAGAGCCAAAGAACCAAAATCAAATAAATAAATAAACCAATCTTAAAAATACTACATACAAACGAACTGCTAGAAAAACTTTGCCAAAACCACTTAAAACTTATTGTAAGGTTTTGTCTTAATACAAAATAGAAACATATTTAAACTTATAAACCAGCAAACACTTACCATCTCATTGTAATATTAAGATTATACACATTCACAAAATAAAACACCGTCTCGTTGGTACGCAGTATAATGTAATTTAATCTGATTTAAACGCGTAAGGCTTTGGAACTAAAGCTTAAATAAGACACAAGTTTTAAGTTTTTTTATTTCTTTAAAATAATCCCCACCAACGTGTCTGAACACTAACACTTGTTCACACCGATAGAGTATCGGCCGTTTTCTACCAGCTCCAGGCGCTAAGCCTGGAGCTGGTAGAAAACGGTCGATACTCTATCGGTGTGAACAAGTGTTAGTCTCACATTGAGGATGGTGACCACCACTCTTGGATTCTGCTCATGCTTGCCATCAGGCAGGGCAGAGTCATTTTGGCAGCTTAAATATAAAAAAAAAGTAATATCAATTTGAATAAAACAGCACAAATCAATCACTTGATAGTTGTCAGTGAGTTAAAGCAATTTTAAAAAACAATTTAACGTAGCTAACTCAATCACTACTTACCGTTTGCCCGCACTGTTACATTAATAAACTTAACAATGATTGATTATTTAACACTTTTTACGCTAAAACATCAATTAAACCTTTCCTTGTCGAGAGGAATATCGAATGGAACGCACGAACACAAAACAACTACTTGACAATTGCTGTTTTAATTAAATACTTTTTTAGAACACATTGACAAAGATAAAACACTCCGTACTTACCGTCGATCACGAATGTTAAATGAAACCAAATAAACATTGAGTGACCACCAAACAGTTTACACAAATACACCACTTAACACTTACCTTCTGGAGTGTAATATCAAATGGAACGCACTAACTCTAATCAATCACTTGAAAATTGTTGTTTAGTTTAAGCATTTTTAAAAACCATGTTTCAAAAATCGTCAACGATGACTGATTATTTAACGCTCTTGTTTAAACAAAGAAGTGAGCAAAACCGCAATAACACAAATACATCACTTATATTTTTTTATGGCACAGTCGGCAAACGAGCAGACGTATCACCTGATGGTCAGCGATTACCTCCGCCCACGGACATATGCAACACCAGAGGCTTCACAATGCGTTTCCGACCTCGGGGCAAGGGAATGGGTTGAGGGGAAGGGTTGGATTATTGGCCTCCGGTATCCTCACTCACTCGGTGAAACACAGCGTAGGCGTGATTTCACACTGGTTTTCTGTGAGGCCGTGGTATCACTCCGGTCGAGCTGGCCCATGCAAGCGAAGAGTAGCTCTCCCACGGTACTTAAATCTTATCTTCTCGAGAGGAATATTGTGTGGAACGCACTAACACAAATCCGATCACATGAAAATTGTTAGTTAGTGAAAGCACTTTTGAAAACAAATTGACGTAGCTAACGCACTCACTACTACTACTACTACCCAGAATGTTAAATCAATACACGTTAACAATGATTGACTATTTAACACTTTTTGTTTCGACACAGTAGCAAACACAAACACATTACACAAATTCACCACATTAAACCTTCGAACTTGAGAGGAATATCAAATGGAACACAAAAGCACAAATCAATCACTTGACAATTGTTAGTTACTTAAAGCAATTTAAAAAAATAACGTCGCTTACCCAGTGGTAAACACAAACACATTTACACAAATTCACCACTTAAAACATACCTTCTAAAGAGTAATATCGAATGGCATGCACTAACACAAACCAATAACTTGATAATTGTGCAGTAGTCAAAGCACTTTTAAAACCAATTTTTTGCAGCTAACGCACTCACTACCAACCGTTTGCGCAGTATGTTAAATCAAAATACATTAACGTTGATAGAATATTTAACACTCTTTGTATCGACACAGTAGTAAACAAAAACACATTTACACAAATTCACCGCTTAAACCATACCTTCTATAGAGGTCGAATGGCACGCACTCATACAAATTAATAACTTGAGAGTTATTCAGTAGTTAAAACACTGTTAAAAAACAGGTTTTCGCAGCTAACGCACTCACTACCTACCGTTTGCCCAGAATATGATATCCATACACCATAACAATGATTGATTGATAAACCTTTTTAGTTTCGACACAGTGGTAAACACAAACACATTTACACAAATTCACCGCTTAAAACTTACCTTCTAAAGAGCAATATCGAATGGCACGCACTAGCAGAAATATATCACATGACAATTGTTAGGTAGTTAAAGCTTTTTTAAAAAAATTCAACGTTACTTACCCACTCACTACTTACCGTTTCCGCAACATATTAAATCTATACACCTTAACAATGATTGACTATTTAACACTTTTTGTTTCGACACAGTAGCAAACACAAACACATTACACAAATTCACCACATTAAACCTTCGAACTTGAGAGGAATATCAAATGGAACACAAAAGCACAAATCAATCACTTGACAATTGTTAGTTACTTAAAGCAATTTAAAAAAATAACGTCGCTTACCCAGTGGTAAACACAAACACATTTACACAAATTCACCACTTAAAACATACCTTCTAAAGAGTAATATCGAATGGCATGCACTAACACAAACCAATAACTTGATAATTGTGCAGTAGTCAAAGCACTTTTAAAACCAATTTTTTGCAGCTAACGCACTCACTACCAACCGTTTGCGCAGTATGTTAAATCAAAATACATTAACGTTGATAGAATATTTAACACTCTTTGTATCGACACAGTAGTAAACAAAAACACATTTACACAAATTCACCGCTTAAACCATACCTTCTATAGAGGTCGAATGGCACGCACTCATACAAATTAATAACTTGAGAGTTATTCAGTAGTTAAAACACTGTTAAAAAACAGGTTTTCGCAGCTAACGCACTCACTACCTACCGTTTGCCCAGAATATGATATCCATACACCATAACAATGATTGATTGATAAACCTTTTTAGTTTCGACACAGTGGTAAACACAAACACATTTACACAAATTCACCGCTTAAAACTTACCTTCTAAAGAGCAATATCGAATGGCACGCACTAGCAGAAATATATCACATGACAATTGTTAGGTAGTTAAAGCTTTTTTAAAAAAATTCAACGTTACTTACCCACTCACTACTTACCGTTTCCGCAACATATTAAATCTATACACCTTAACAATGATTGACTATTTAACACGTTTCGTTTCGACACAGTAGTAAACACAAACACATTTACACAAATTCACCGCGTAAAACTTACCTTTTAGAGGGGTAACTCTAATAGAACACACTAGCAGAAATGTATCACTTTTAAAATTGATAGAGTTAAAAAGTCATTTACACAAATTCACTGATTAAAACCCACCTTCTAAAGAAGTAACCGAATAGATCGCACTAGCAGAAATCAATCACATGACAATTGTTAGGTAGTTAAAGCACTTTTGAAAAATGAGTTTTCGAAATTAACGCACTCACTACTTGCCGTTTGCGCAGAATGTTTAATCAAAACATATTAACGTTGATTGACTATGTAAGACTTTGTGTTTCGACCCAGTAGCAAACACGAAAACAGTAACAAAAAGTCACCGCTTACAACTTACTTTCTAAAGAGGTATATCAAATGGAACGCACTAGCACAAATCGTTGACTTGAAATTTGTTGTTTAGTTAAGCAAACTTAAAAAGCAAGATTTACTTACCGTTTGCGCCGAACGTTTAATCAAAACACGTTTACGTTAATAGTTTAGACTATATAACATTTTTTGTTCCGAAAAAGTAGAAAAATTAAAATATTTGCTCAATTTCAACACTTGAAACGTACCTTCTAAAGAGGTATATCGAATGGAACGCACTAGCACAAATTAATCACTTGACTATTGTTAAGTAGTCAAAGCACTTTTAAAAACCAATTTAGGTAGTTAACCCAATCACTACTTACCCTTTGTCCAGAATGTTATATCAAAACACATTATTGTTGATTGACCATTCAACATTTTATGTTTCGACAAAGAAGAAAAATTAACACATTTACACGATTTCAACAGTTGAAACTAACCTTCCCTAGAGAAATATAGTAAAACACTTAAAAACTGTTGTTTAGTCAAAACACTTTTCGAAAAACACGCGAACGCAAGTCACCCACTCACTAAATTGATTGACTACTTAACACTTTTGGATTCGGCAAAGTATTAAACACGAAAACATATACACAAATTTACCACTTCTAACTTTCCTTCTAGGGAGCAATATTGAATGGAACGCAATATCACAAAGCAATAACTTAATTATTGTTAAGGACTCACAACACTTTTAAAAAAAAAGTTAACGTACCTAACCCAATAACTACTTACCGTTTGCCAAGAATGTTAAATCAATATACCTTGACAATGATTGACTACTTAACACTCTTGTTTCGACACAATAGTAAACACGAAAACATTTACACAAAGTCACTGCTTAAAACTTATCTTCTAAAGAAGTATAATAGAATGGAACGCTCTATAACAAAACCAAATCATAAAAACTCTTGTTTAGTCAAAACACCTTAAAAAACACGTGAACGCAACTAACTCACTCACTTACTTGATTAACTCTTTAACAATTTTTGTTTCGACACAGTGGTAAAAACAAACACATTCACATAGATACACCGCTTAAAACGTACCATTTAAAGAAGTATATCTAATGGCACGCACTAGCACAAAACAATAACTTGACAATTGTTACGTAGTTAAAGCACTTTAAAAAAAAAGTTAACGCAACTAACGCACGCACTAGTTACTATTTGCGCGGAATGTTAAATCAAAATACATTCGCTTTGGATGACTATTCAACACTTTTGTTTCGCCAAAGCAGAAAAATTAACACATTTACACAATTTCAACACTTAAAACTTACCTTCTAAAGTGGAATAACGAATGGAACGCTCTAACACGAATCAATCATTTGGCAATTGTTAGTTAGTCAAAGCACTTTTAAAAAAAAATAACGTAGCCAACCCAATCACTACTAACCGTTTGCCAGAATGTGAAATCCATACACCTTAACAATGATTGATTATTTAACACTTTTCGTTTCGACACAGTGGTAAACACAAACACTTTTACACAAATTCATCACTTAAAACATACCTTCTAAAGAGTAATATCGCCTGGCACGCACTAGCAGAAATCAATCACATGACAATTGTTAGGTAGTTAAAACACTTTTAAAAAATGAGTTTACGCAGCTAACGCACTCACTACTATACGTTTCTGCAGAATGTTAAAATCAAAACACATTAACGATGATTGAATATTTAACACTTTTTCTTTCGACACAGTAGTAAACACGAAAACATTTACACAAATTCACCGCTTAGTAAAACTTACCTTCTAGAGAAGTATATCGAATGGAACGCACTATCACAAAATAAACTGACAAAAATTATAGTTTAGTCAAAACACCTTTTAAAAACACGTGAACGCAACTAACCCACTCACTTAATTGATTAACTCTTTAACACTTTTTGTTTCAATACAGTATTAAACACAAACTTATTTACACAAATTCACGGCTTAAACCATACCTTCTATAGAGGTATATCGAATGGCATGCACTAATACAAATTAATAACTTGAGAGTTATTCAGTAGTTAAAACACTGTTAAAAAACAGGTTTTCGCAGCTAACGCACTCACTACCTACCGTTTGCCCAGAATATGATATCCATACACCATAACAATGATTGATTCATTAGCCTTTTTCGTTTCGACACAGTGGTAAACAAAAACACACTTACACAAATTCACCGCTTAAAACTTACCTTCTAAAGAGCAATATCGAATGACACGCACTAGCAGAAATCAATCACATGACAATTGTTAGATAGCAAAAGCTTTTTTAAAAAAATTCAACGTCACTAACCCACTCACTGCTTACCGTTTCCGCAACATATTAAATCTATACACCTTAGCAATGATTGACTATTTAACACTTTTCGTTTCGACACAGTAGTAAATACAAACACATTTACACAAACTCATCGCGTAAAACTTACCTTTTAGAGAGATAACTCTAATGGAACACATTAGCAGAAATCAATCACTTTA
This sequence comes from Hyphantria cunea, assembly GCA_003709505.1. Classification (NCBI taxonomy): domain Eukaryota; kingdom Metazoa; phylum Arthropoda; class Insecta; order Lepidoptera; family Erebidae; genus Hyphantria; species Hyphantria cunea. Next base: position 33,394 of record PKRV01002251.1, read on the forward strand.
ATATTGATAGTGAGTTAAAGCACTTTTAAAAAAAACAATTAACGTTATTTACCCAGTCACCTATTACCGCTTGCGCAGAATGTTTAATCAAAACCAGCTAACCCAATTACTACTTACCGTTTGCCCAGATGTGAAATCCATACACCTTAACAATATTGATTATTTAACACTTTTTGTTTCGACACAGTAGTAAACACGAAAACATTTACACAAATTCACCACTTAAAACTTACCTCCTAAAGAGGTATATGGAATGGAACGAACTAACACAAATCATTTACTTGGAAATTATTGTTGAGTTAACGCATTTCCACAAAACAAGTCTACATAGCTAATTTACTCTCCACTCACTTTTTGCGAAGAATTTTAATTCCAATACATTATCAATATTGACTTTTTAATAGTTTTTGTCTGACAAAATAACAAACATGATTACATTATTACAAGTACACCACTTAAACTTACCTTCTTCAGAAGAATATGGAATGAATCGCACTTCTTTGTTCCTTGGCAAAGTTGAGATGAACACATTTACAGAAAAACATCGATTAAATCTTACCTTTCTGAGAGCAATATCGAATGGAACGCTTTAACACGAATCAATCACTTCACAATTTTCGTTTAGTTGAGCGCGCTCATATACAAGTTTACTCAGCTATTACAGTTTGCGAGGAATGCTAAATCAAAACACATTATTATTAACAAAATAATTAACACTTTTTGTGTCAAGAAAGTAGTCAATATGAACACAATTCCACAAAGATACCACTTAAAACTTACCTTCTCGAGAGGAACATTGATTTAATTTCGACACAGTAGCAAAAATGAACACATTTACACAAATTCACCACTTAAAACTAACGACCTCAAGGGGAATATCAAATGCCACACAAAAGCACAAATCACTTACTTGACAGTTGTTAGTAAGTTAAAGCAATTTTAAAAAACGATTTTACGTTGCTAACCCGATCACTACTTACCGTTTGCGCAGAATGTGAAATCAAAACACATTATTGTTGATTGATTATTGAACACTTTTGGGTTTCGACAAAGTAGAAAAATTAACACATTTACAGGATTTCAACACATAAAACTAACTTTCCCTAGCGGAATAAAATAAAACACTTGAAAATTGTTGTTTAGTCAAAACTTTTCAAAAGACACGTGAACGCAAGTAGCCCACTCACTAAATTGATCGATTACTTAACACTTTTTGTTTCGACAAAGTATTAGACACGAAAACATTTACACAAATTCACAACTTAAAACTTACCATCTAGAGAAGTATATCGAATGGCACGCACTAGCACAAATCAATAACTTGATAGTTGTTAAATAGTTAAAGCAATTTAAAAAAATAACGTCGCTTACCCAGTCACTGCTTACCGTTTGCCCAGAATGTGAAATCCATACACCTTAACAATGATTGATTATTTAACACTTTTTGTTTCGACATAATAGTAAACACAAACACATTTACACATATAAACCCACCGCTTAAAACATACTTCTGAAGAGGTATATCGAATGGCATGCACTAGCTCAAATCAATAACTTGATAGTTGTTCAGTAGTTAAGGCACTGTTAAAAAACAAGTTTTCGCAGCTAACGCACTCACTACTTACCGTTTGCGCAGAATGTTAAATCAAAACGCAAAAACACTAAAACTACTTAGCAGTTTTTATTTTCCTACAGTAGTAAAGATGAACACGTTTACACAAATACACCACTTAAGACCACTTAAGAGAATAATCTCTGGACAGAAATATGAATTCGAATGCATTATCACAACCGGTCTCTTGAAAGTTGTAAGTTACTCTAAGCACTTTTTAAAAACAAGTTTACGCAGCTAACCCACGCACTACGCACCGGCTTTGAAGAATGTCAATTTAAATAAAATTAACATTGATTAACTAATTAACACTTTTTACATCGACACAGTAGCAAAAAAATGTACACATTTACACAAATTCACCACTTAAAACTTACGACCTTGATAGGAATATCAAATTGAACACAAAAATACAAATCAATCATTTGACAACAATGAGTTACTTCAAACAATTTAGAAAAACGTTTTAACGTAGCAAGCCCAATCACTACTAACCGTTAGCCCAGAATGTGATATCCATACACTTTAACAATGATTGATTATTTAACACTTTTCGTTTCGAAACAGTAGTAAACACAAACACTTTGACACAAATTCATCACTTAAAACATACCTTCTAAAGAGTAATATCACTGGCACGCACTAGCAGAAATCAATCACAAGACGATTATCAGTTACTTAAAGCAATTTTGAAAAACAATTTGACGTAGCTAAGCAAATCACTACTAACCGTTTGCCCCGAATGTTAAATTGACAATGATTGATTCTTTAACACTTTTCGTTACGACACAGTTGTAAGCACAAACACATTACACAAATTCACCACTTAAAACTTACTTTCTAAAGAGAAACATCAGAAGCATCACAATGCGTTGCCGACCTCGGGGCATGGGAAGGGGATGAAGCGAAGGGTTCGTCTATTGGCCTCCGGTATCCTCACTCAATGTGAAATACAGCGTAAACATTAACACAAATCTACCGCTTAAAACTTACCTTCTATAGAAGTATATCAAAAGGAACGCACTAGCACAAATCAATAACTCGACGATTGTAGAGTAGTTAAAGCACTTTAAAAAAAATTCAACGTCACTAACCCACTCACTACTTAACGTTTGCGCAACATATTAAATTAATACACCTCAACAATGATTGACTATTTAACACTTTTCGTTTCGACACAGTAGTAAACATAAACATATTTTCACAAACTCACCGCGTAAAACTTTCCTTCTAGAGTGGTACATCGAATGGAACGCACCATCACAAATTAATCACTTGAAAGTTGTTAGTTAGTTAAAGCACATTTAAAGGAAAAATTAACGTCACTAACCCACTTACTACTTACCATTTCCGCAACATATTAAATCTATACACCTTAGCAATGAAAACAAACAAACAACAACCCATAATGTCCCACTGCTGGGCTCGGGTCTCCTCTCAGGAGAGGGTTAAGGCCATACGCCTTAGCAATGATTGACTATTTAACACTTTTCGTTTCAACACAGTAGTAAACACAAACACATTTACACAAATTCACCGCCTAAAACTTACCTTTTAGAGGGGTAACTCTAATAGAACACACTAGCAGAAATGTATTACTTTTAAAATTGATAGTGAGTTATAAAGTCATTTACACAAATTCACTGATTAAAACCCACCTTCTAAAGAAGTATATCGAATAGATCGCACTAGCAGAAATCAATCACATGACAATTGTTAGGTAGTTAAAGTACTTTTAAAAAATGAGTTTTCAAAATTAACGCACCCACTACTTGCCGTTTGCGCAGAATGTTTAATCAAAATATAATATTATTAACAAAATAATAAACACTTTTTGTCTCAAGAAAGTAGTCAATATGAACACAATTCCACAAAGACACCACTTAAAACTTACCTCCTCCAGAAGAACATGGAATGAATCTTACTTTATTGTTCCTTGAAGAAGTTAAGATGAACACATTTATACATATATATCACTTGAAAGTTACCTACTCGAGAGGAATATTGAATGGCACGCATGAACCCAAATCAACAACTTGACAATTGTTGTTTTGATAAAACACTTTTAAGGACACATTGATAAAGATAAACTACTCCATACTTACCGTCAGCGACGAATGATAAATGAAAACAAATTAGCATTGATTGCCCTCTTAACAAGTTCACGAATACTCCAATTAACACTTACCTACTTGAGTGTAATATCAAATGGAACGCACGAACACAAATCAACCACTTGACAATTATTAGTTAGTTAAAGCAATTTAATAAAAAAATAACGTAGCTAACCCATTCACTACTTACAGTTTGCCTATAATATGATATCCATACACCTTGTTGATGGCTGATTATTTAACATTTTTTGTTTCGACGCAGTAGTAAACACAAACACATTTACACAAATTCACCATCTTAAACCTTCGACCTTGAGAGGAATAACAAATGGAACACAATAGCACAAATCAATCACTTGACAATTATTAATTAGTTAAAGCAATTTAAAAAAATAACGTCGCTTACCCAATTACTACTTACCGTTTGCCCAGAATGTGAAATTCATACACCATAGCAATGATTGATTATTTAACACTTTTTGTTTCGACACAGTAGTAAACACAAACACATTTACACATTTAAACTCACCGCTTAAAACATACTTCTGAAGAGGTATATCGAATGGCACGCACCAGCACAAATCAATAACTTGATAGTTGTTCAATAGTTAAGGCACTGTTAAAAAACAAGTTTTCGCAGCTAAGGCACTCACTACTTACCGTTTGCGCAGAATGTTAAATCAAAACACAAAACCACTGAAACTACTTAACAGTTTTTGTTTCCTTACAGTAGTAAAGATGAACACGTTTACACAAATACACCACTTAAGACTTACACTCTGGAGAGAAATATCAATTCGAAAGCAATATCGCAAACCGGTCTCTTGAAAATTGTAAGTTACTCTAAGCAATCTTAAAAAGCAAGTTTACGCAGCTAGCCCACGCACCACTCACCGTCTTTGAAGAATGACAATTGATTTCAAATTAACATTGATTAATTAGTAAACACTTTTTGTATCGACAAAGTAGTAAACACAAACATATATACACAAATGCACCCCTCAAATTATACGACCTTTACAGTAACACGTTAAGGGTATCACTAAAGCGGCCTCACGGAAACTAGGTGTGTTAAACAGGGTGAGACGGTTCTTCTCGCCCGGGCATCTGTGTCTTCTTTACAAGACCCAGGTTCACTCGTGCGTGGAGTACTGTTCTCACCTTTGCGAAGGTGCCGCACAGTACCTGTTTGACGCTCTTGACCGGTTGCAGCGGCGAGCAATCCGTAGTATCGATAGTCCCGAAGCCACCGAGACCCTTGAGCCTCTACAGTTGCATAGAGATATCGCCTCCTTGGCAGTCCTCTATCGCCTTTACCATGGTGAGTGTTCTGAAGAGCTCTTCCAATTGATCCCCCCCTCTCCCTTCCTCTACAGAACAACAAGTGCCGGCCTTAGAAGTCACCGCTTTAAAGTGGAAGACATACATTCCCGTACTCATCGCTTCGGTAATTCCTTCCTGTGCCGAGCGGTCAAAACCTGGAACTCACTACCAGCGCACGTGTATCCTTCCCACTATGATCCCGGGTCCTTTAAGCGGTGCGTGAAAAAGCATCTCACCAGGCCGCCATGCTGCATTGTTCTTTTTCG